>WBMN01000023.1:0-151326 GCA_010367425.1 Teratosphaeria destructans
TGGCTTGTGCCGCTTGTTGCTCCTTCTCGACCCTCGCTTGCTTTATTGCTCTTCTGGCTTGTGCTGCTCGTTGCTCTTCCTCAACCTTTGCTTGCTTCGCTGCCTTCTGCACTACTGCAGGCTCCTGCAATCTACATCCACTCAAAGTATAGGAGGACCTAGAGCTAACCTCTTCAAGGCACAGAAGTTTCGCGTTCTCTAGGATCCTGGACCTTTCTAATTCGCGCAATATCGTCCGCTGTACAATTTTTTTTACTACGCCCTTTATTGCAACGCATTCTAAGAAGTCAATCCATTCAGAGATTCGATCCTCAGGCCACACCTGATAACGAAAGCGCATAGCGCCTGGAACAGTGGGATGCACATAGTCGATCTGTATTGTATGGGCGCTGTGCCTAGACCCTTTCAGTATTGGTTCTTCAATATCGCGGTAACTTGAGTGTTCTCGCAGGCTGTAGACATTTGGGGGTGCACTAGTAAGGACAACAGCATGCCTGCTCTGACAAGCCTGTTGGGCGAATATCCAGGATGCACCTTTCATATATCGAGACCATAACTTGTCAGACTTTCGGGATTGCGGTCTTGCTCTTTTGTTGGTGGCGTACAATGGACCCATAGCCATCGTAAGCGTCTTGAGACCATTCTTGTAGGCCCAGTCCCGTGCGAGCTTTGAAGGTATACCAGTCCAGAAGACAAGCGTAGAATCGTGTTTGAGTGAGATATCGAAAGCTTCATTCAATTGACGTATCTCGCCCTGGCAAAGGTAATCTGAGAGGTCCATGTTTACTTTGGCAAGGTGATCTTCCTGATCCTTAGATCACAATCTGACTATCCTCCTAAGGACAAGTGACTACATGGCAAGAGTTTGTGAAGGCTAGAGTTCAGTCTTAGCTTGAAGAGGCCTACAATCAGGTTATAGGCAACTCTGCTGTCGACGGGAAAGTTACCCCGCCACAAGAACATCACGGAATCGTGGGAGCCCGATTGCTTGCTTAGGAGAAGCGGGACGTACTGATAGTGCAACGGCGCAGACAGTCGCTTCGTTCAGGTGTCTTGGTGATGTACTCGGCGTAGCATTATGGATAGTCCTAGTGTGGCCCGGCGATCGTCGTCGGGCTGGTTGTGTAAGTGCAAGCTTGCTTTTTTCTTTCTTGGCTTTCCTCCTGTGACCACCCCAATCACGAATTCTGTGGCAGATGAAATTGCGAGATTGCGAGCGCAGCTCACAGAAGCGCAACGCAAACATCGATCGGCAGAGCGTCGAGAAGAGGAAGAGCACCGTCTATCAGGGAATGCGGAGGTAGTGCGCGCGACCGCGATCAATCAAAACCTCAAGGACTTCCTCGAGAGCAATCATGCGCTCTGCACTAGGCCGGTGTTCTGGCCACGATTCCAGAAACGGAGCGCAGGTCTAAGGAAGGGTGAGAACACAGACACTGTAAATCGCGCCACGGCATGCGGCGCTCACCTACTCAGTGCCGCGGATTACTAGCTTATGCAACGTCCAAAGTCGACGACTCAGACAGCAACTTCCGGGAAGCTTTATTGAAGCTTCGTCTGAACGTCGGAGGTTATACCTTGGTCGCAAAAGCGGCCAACCACCATGCAGGAACCAGCCTCACTTCCTGGTGATAGCAGTGATCTGCGGTCGCCCCTGTCGTCGACCCGGATCTGACCGGAGCGCAGTCAGGAGCTCTTAACGACAGATATGAGGGCAACGTATTGCTTTTCAATCAGGGGAGCGATTTGCATTGGAAGCATCCCGCTCGTTGTCCTGCGTAGTAGACATCATCGTACGTAGCTCATGCGCAATGAGAACAGCCTCTTCGCATCGATGTGTGGAAAGTCATCAAGAAAGCATTCCAGGCATCAGGTATCTGCCATGTTCATGGGTCGTCGTATTAACCGAAGCCCTGGACTCTGCACAGGGCAGGTGTGATGTGTCTGTGTACTGGCTTCGGCCATAGCTCCGATGCACAAGTGGGCAAGAAGAAATCTGCCTTTTCCAATCTTGCAAACTCATTTGCAAAGAGCCTATTACTGTCACGGAATCAAAGACCATAGCTGGTGGGATCACACTTGGCGCAAATTCTAAATGAGCTCGATAACTCGATTGATTTAGTCTTGAGACGGCATCTATATCGGATTACTAGATCCGTTGGTCGTAGCCATAGAGCTTGTAACAGCCAGATGAACCACGGACCCTATAGCTCATTGTCGAGGTCCTTGACTTAGGCATGAGCTACTAGCTACTGCGGATACGACCATTGAGAGATTGTTTAAGGGCAAACTTGGACTGAATCCGCCCTTACCAGCTACTACAGCAGTGTGGATATTGCCAAAGCCCGGAACCGAACCATACCATCTGAAATTCTGCGCAACCACCGAATCCAGGTCGCACAATGGAAATACTCCACTGACTGGCTTAGATGGTTCATTGGGTTCGTACCATACCACTGAGCTCACTGCTTCCTTCTGCAAGGCTATAGGTTCCCTCGCATTTGCGGTGCGCGCCAGATGATCAACGCCAAAAACGGCATTGGAGGAACAAAACGAACGTATGATTCTGGACCTGAAACGATGGTGCGGGATTCCGTATCTTGAGATCACGGAACCAACTGCAAGTATGTATAACAACACCGTTGCAAGGAGTCCGGTAACCATTTTCTTTAGTATTGGGCCGATAACTTCCTTAGAAATCACATTGTTCAGGTTATGGATCTGAGCTGCATATGAAACGCATGCCGCTGAACGTATAGGCACCCGGACTATTCACGCTTGATCCATCAGCATTGATAATGCTTACTGCAGCATTATTGAGAACCCACAGCTCGACTCAGTATGAATCTAGTCTTTAAAGATTGGGTTCAAGAGTGCTTTGCTGTACGGCAATTTAGGGCTCTTGGTCTTCTTGTTTCTAATAAGCATTCCACGCGTCAACCCAATGGTTGACGAGCTGGTAGGGTTTCCAGTCTGCCACTAGTTGACTACCGTTACTGAGTGATACAACCGTTAATCATTTCAGGTGCGCCAAATACTTCCCTCGTGCATCTTGAGCTCGCGCGTTCAGCACAAATGGCAGTTCTCCTAGAAAAGGTATAAAGGCTCCTTAGCTTCTGGCGCAATGCTTAGCAACCTCTTTCATCGAAGAACAAGAATCTACTTACTTGGCAACCATCGAGCACCATGACCAAATCAACACTTGAGAAAGCCAGTCTAGACGACTTGGACAATGACGACAGGCTCCGAGTGCTTAGCATTGTCGACCAGTTCCGAGAGTTGGGACTCAACGAAGACATTTCTCTACCGCAGGCAAGTTGCTAATTACATCCCGCTTGATCTTCGTGGCTCTGCTAACGCTACTGTAGCTCGTCGTGGTAGGCGACCAATCCAGTGGGAAATCATCACTGCTAGAAAGCTTGACCGGACTCAATTTCCCTGTCGCTAGCGAGCTTTGTACTCGTTTTGCTACTCAGATCGTCTTGCGACGTTCTTTGGCTGGACAAGGCTCGGTCCATGTCTCCATAATTCCAGGACCCTCGGCAAAGACGGATGAACAGAGGCTACGTCTACAGAGCTTCTCTCGGACGATAGACGCAGACTCACTTAGCAAAGATGAATTTGCGAGCATTCTAGATGAGGTCGGATTGCATATCGTATTGTAAAGATTGTACTGACGCCTGGAAGGCTGCTGTAACCATGGGCTTACCAGCTGCATCTGATCATCATTATGAAGATCTTCATAAGCGCTTCTCCGACGACATTCTCAAAATTGAGCTTGTTGGGCCAGAACACCATCACTTGAGCGTAGTTGACGTTCCTGGACTGTTTCATAGTAAGTATTGCAGATGCTATAAGAAGCAAAGCTAACCAACCAGATCCGACTAAGTTTCAAACTCTGGAAGATCTCGATATCATCAGAGTCCTTTTAGAAGGGTATATTAGTGACAAAAGGACTATAATTCTGTGAGGCAAAAGTGTAAACAAGTCTGTCAATGCGCTAACCTCAGTTCAGCGCCGTAATGGATGCTCGGAACAATCTGGCGAACCAGGAAGTGTTCCGCATGGCAAGAGCAGCTGATCCACAAGGCAAGCGCACTGTCGGCATTATCACCAAATGCGATGCGGTACAAGCTGGTGATGAGGATATGGTATGTCAAATGCGCGTCGTAGTTTGATGCATATCTTTAACCTTCTCAGGTACTAAAAATTGCTCAAAATACTGTTGAGCGATTGACGCATGGGTGGTTCGCAGTTAAGAATCGATCCACGCAAGACATACAGAACGGCGTCACTTTACAGCAACGTCATCAGAACGAGAGAAGATTCTTCCAAGCCTCACCTTGGAACGCACTATCGAAAGACAGAGTGGGAGTTTCAGCACTGAAGCAATTTCTTGGCAAACTGCTCTATGATCATATCCGCGGAGAGTTTCCGACCCTCGTTCAGGACATTCGCGACCTTGCAATGGAATGTGATCAGGAGATTGCGCAGCTTGGGGCTCCAAGACAGACGACGCTTCAACAGCGACAGTATCTGATGGAATTGGCTGCTCACTATCGGCACAACTCTGACGCTTGTTTGAGAGGTAACTACGGCGACCAGTGGGGACCGGGGGACCCACGTAAATTACGAATGCATCTTCAACTTGCGAACGAAGATTTTGCAAGCAAGATGGCTCGTGAAGGCCATTGTCTTGCTTTCAGGAATGTGGACGACACCGTCGATGAAGAATATGGTCAAGGCCAGGAGAAGGAAAATATCTACACTTGGATTCGGCAGCAATATCGTGAATCGAGGGGGGCTGAGCTTCCGGGCACAGTAAACCCTACTGTGCTTGAGAGTCTGTTCCGACGGCAAGCAGGCCCCTGGAAACAGATCGCGCAGGATCATTTGAATGCCATCTACGCAATGGTATCAAGCTACAATGCACGTTCGTTGCAAGAACTTGTCATTGACGACACAGTCCGACAGAGGATCGAAAATCGCAACTTCAGGCCAATGCTGGAGGCCAAGGATCAAGGGAATAACCAGCTGTACCTCCTGCTCGCTGATGAGATGTCTGGCATTCTTCAGACTACCAACCACTACTTTGCGGAAAGTCTTACCGCGTATCGTCAGGATCGCGTGCTTCAGCGGCTGAAGAAGCTGGGGTTTGAAAACGACAACGAGTTTTATCAGACTACTCTGGCAGATATCACGCGAGCTACTCATCTCTCCAATGAGGAGCAAGCGGTCTGCGATATTCATGATATCTTAAAGTCTTATTACAGAGTGGCTATCAAGCGATTCGTCGACAACGTCGTTCTACAAGCAGTCGAGCGCTGCTACCTCAGCAACGAAGGACCGGTCAAGTTCATTTCGCCAAAGTACATTGGAGGTTTGTCGGATGAAGATCTTTCAGATATTGCACAAGAGAGCTACGCCACGTCACGCACGAGGGCCGACTTGTCTTATCGCTTGGCAAGGCTAGAGAAAGCCTTGGCCATCGCAGAAGCGGAACAAGCTCGGTAAAGCTCTTAGAGGTGTCTGGTATCTGGCTGCTTGCATTTGGAACATTGGAGTGAGACTCCTCGAGACAGTATGTGCCGATTCTTCCTACTAGATTCCCGTGTACATAAACAGATGCGGGAGTGGCTTGCTCTATAGTCTGTCGGTCAAGTTGATAGATAGGCTGCTAGGCTTAGGAGGCTCATTGGTAATATCATTCTTAGTATGCTTGTAACATCGCCTATACTTCTCTGGAGGATGTTAATTCAGGACCATTTGCGAACATTATGAGCACCACTGAGGAAAGAAAACTTCACATTATCAGCTAAGGGAACGAAACAATGCAGATCCTTCAACGTCGTAGCGCAAGTTGCACCCACAAGTACTCATTTGCGCTACTACCGGTGAGCCTAAGCCTTGCTTTGACTGCTTTGGCAGACGTCTCGTCAATGATATCGCGCTCCATGCCTCTGCAGTATCGCTGAGGCAACCTCGTAGCAGGAAGTAGTGCGGGCAACAGTGCATGCTCCCATTCGATTCTGGAAATGGACCGGCCCGATGCTAGTGCCATTCTACCCAGGTACCTCCGGATATGCTTGATGTGACTCATGCAGCATGATCCCGGCCCAATCCGAGCCGACGAGCTATCTACATATCAACATGTCCTCATTCTATGTCTGCATTGCAACTCAGCTATCCTAACAATGCTGCCTCATCGATCAGCCATCTTCGGCGTAGCGGGTGCTCGTCTCAGCAAGTCGCATCATCGGCGGCAGGTCTCATTTATACCAGAACCGGCCACGAGGGCTTCGCTTGCGCATAATCGCGTCGCAGTGGCAGTCGGAGTCCTCGACGCCTTCGACCAATTCCACGAAATCATAGCTGCGGGCTCGTATGTGCCAACATATGGGCGAGCATCGTTCGAAAGTGCCTTCAACAGCACCACTATCCTACGATTAGGTATTGCGCAGCGTCAAACCTTCCACCCGCCATTGCTGCTTGGCAACCTAGGACTTCAAGGCATAGCGCCCGCCCCAGCTGGATGTGCCAAGGCCGATGTCACCATATGGCTTAATGACATTACTGGTGGCAAAGCCGTGGTGTATGACAGATCGAGCAAGGAAAAAGCGGAGTGTCACTTCACTCTAGTAATTCCCGGCACAGAAAGGACATTCTTCCTCTAGATGGCAAAGCACGCACTGCAGACTGCGGAAACACCTGCTTAGCTGTCATTATGGAACAGGCGGAGCCCGCAGCAGAGGATGAATATCTTCGACATGTACCCACGGTCATACACAAGGACTAGACTTTTCCTCGTTGGTCAATCCGTACATCAAGGTCAATCATTGACCGCGCAGCTTCATAGACAACGCCTTGTCGGACGGCCGAAATCAAATTCCCTTCTGTTGCCCACGCTGGGCTGTAACTTTGCTTGACTTGTCTTTGCAGTGCGGAGGGCTGGATTGTGTGCTAGGTCAGATCAGCTCAAGCTCACGTGCAGATATTTTCCCGCATTGCTCTTACCGAGATTGATTGTGATTGCCTCCATTGACTGCCGCGACAGTTATCGCCTTGTGAGTAGGCCAGGAAGAAGTTGTCCTGAAGGTGTATCTTAGTGATCCAATGCTGTTAGACGGCATTTCGACTTGGGATTTTCGAACAGCTTTGGAGTCGTTAAGAGGTGCGCGACTGGATCTGAGTAAATGGTTGGATATAAAAGGACCTGCGGCTGACGCTTTGTCAAGCGGGGTCCGTCCGATTAGCTTCTTCGTCAGGTATAAAGCTGCAGTATCATTGCGTGTTCAGCTTTGGCGACATATCTTTGCTGCCTGCATGTCAGAGCAATTAGGCGCGCATATGCTGGGAGATGGCTGGACGCTCAGAATGATCCACCCTGCCACGCCATCTTGCTGGTTGGTGATCATTAGCCTATCACAGCAAGACTTCGCGGAGGAGGTGCAGTAGTGGTGGGTCTCTACACCGTGTGAATCTGGAGTTCGAAGATCACCATATCGAACAAGGGCCTGTCGGGGAACCTGGGGACTGATCCACGCCTTGAACCCTAATCGCCATGTATCTCAACGAGCCAGCAACGGCTGACGATGGACCTGTATCGGGTGGAGATCTAACCGATCGACCAGCCTAATCGGTGTCCTCACTAGTTACCCTGTCCAACAGAGAATACCCAATGCCTGATGGTGGTCTGACTTGCATGCATGCGCAAAGTATCGATTGGACAGGGTCTCATCATTTCGAAGTTGCTCAGGCAATGCCCCGTCAAAACGTGAGCTTTGACTACAGTGACAGGTGCAACAAGAGGCCGCAATTGGCTGAGGCTGAAAGAGCTGCCCATCCGACCAGGACAAGATGGCTTTCGTCATACGCTGGTTGGTACTGTTATGCCTCTTCTGAGGGAACGCCGAGCGTCAATAAGTTCCACATCTGTATCAGATACATACTACAGACGTCCCCGCGCACTCAATCCATCCTCTCATGTAAAAATACTTCCCATGAATATCGCCATTGCGGCGGTAGGCGCGTTACGCTCCATGGCGAACAAAGTGTGCATAAAGTGATTACTAGTCTTGTAGCAAGCTCTGACCGGCCCATCGGGAGCAGGACTCGGTCCCAGAATTGTCCCGGCAGCAACGAACATGCGCCTTAGAGCATCTTGAACATGCGTGGCGCGAGCACTGGGCTGTTGAGCCGTTGTCGCGGCGACATCTCCAGCAGTCCAACGCTGCGCATCTCTGGCACCTAGTCTGCCCATGCGATTTTGACCTGTCCGGTGCCTGCCGGATTATGTTAGCAGAAAATATAGAGTGCATCATGTGTCAAATGACATGATATCAAGACAAGATATCAGTACTCGCCTGGAGGAGCGCTTCATGTTGCTGATGCACCCATGCATTGGTCAAATCTTGAGATGGCGGCCATATAGTCGTCGACGGCTGCTGGGGTGGTCCAGTGTAGGTAAGGGCTTGGGAGGAGGACAATCTGCGGATGCTCTGCGGATACATGGGCGTGTCGAGCGAATTGAGGTCGTAATTGAGAGCGGCTATGCTTTGCAAGATACAGGAAAGATTCTGAGCGTGGACATCGAGGCTGTGTCTTTTGAGATTGTCGGCACTGCGAAAAGTTTTTCGTTCGTCGGAGAGTGCGCATAGAGGACAAGGTGGGCTGAACTCCCGACTCGCTGTGTTGTTCTTTATCCATTCATAGACATTGAGGGCCGACATTCTGTGCATCTAGGATGCGAATCTGTCATGGAAGAAAAGACACACAGATAGATGAGTAGCGGATACGGCTTTTTATGTCCGGGATCCAGCTTCCTGCGTCCAGTCTCGAAACTCACTCTTCAGGTTGGTCGTGTGGCGCGTGATCTCGGCACGCCGCGCGCATGCGGCACGGTCGCCAAAATGAGGCCCTGCATGTTTTGATTTCACATTGTCTCGAAGGCGAGCAAAGGTGGCTGGGGACGCGATCTAAGATAAGACTGTTGATCGAGGACGCAGGCCCAATGCTTTCGCCAAGCAGACGTCGCTCTGGAGAGGCAGCTTTGCAATTCATAAAGCAAATACATCCATTCTGTCTAACTCGGCGGGTTATAGTATCGCGAGCGTTTAGCGGTTACATTCTCCTCTGGAGCAAGTTCGTCTGCCGAGCCCTCTGAGGAGTCATACTCACGGACTCGCTCAAGTATTGGTCGATCATTTGAGCAATGAGCCCTTCCGCTGCAGGCCTGCAGTTCTTGCCTTGGCAGACGCAACGCTGTTTCATTTGCGTCGTTACCTAAGGCTTCGCGCTGCTGCTGTGCCCACTCACGCCTGTTGCGGTATGCCCTCGCGCCAGACCGAAAATCATCCGCGCTGTTGCTTAATGTGAATGCACGTATCTGCGTTGTATAGTACTGAATATTGCCTCCTTCACTTGCCGGAGGACTAGGACGAGTTGCATACATCTGCAACGTGGTGGTGCCGGGATGATAGCTTGTTGCGACGGTGTAGGCTTTGCCGTCGTACTGAAGGTCGGACCGGCCATAATTTTGGAGGTGGTGCATTGCGCGAGCGTCGACTGCGCCGTCATACATAGCTTGTCGCTGCGCAACGTCCGCCCTGCCCGAGCTGGCCTTGCCGGCGAAGAAGTTGTTCCGGCGGCCGGCCTAGTAGTGTGCGTTGACGGCGTTATGTGTTGGCCAAGTTGTTGGTTGAACGCGAATGTTGATCCGCGTGGGATCTGTGCCGTAGTACCTATCCGGCTTTGGCGCAGTCAAGTCCTCGTGGAATTTGGACATGTTGAACAGAACTTCGTCAGCCGGGCGATACTTAGAGTCATCGGCCCCTGAGATCAAAGGCATCACACTGCTCATTGCCCCAGACTCAGTTTCTGCCCTCCTATTCAGCTTCTTGAACTCTCTGAAGTCTGCTTCCGTGCATCGGGAAGGCGATAAAGACGCCCTGCTCCGCCCAAGGCATTCACGCAGGCTCCCCAGATTTTCTGGTTCGTGAAGACTGTCGTCCTCGTGCTCGTAATCAGCGGGATACACGCCTCGGTCTGCTAGCATCATCTCGAAATCGGAGCCATACGGAGAAGTGTTCTTCGAACTCTGGCTTCCACGCGAGGAGGAGCTACCCCCCTTCTTCTCTTTCGAGACATCGCTGCAAACTGTGATCCATCTCAGTACGTATACACAAGTTGGTATGATCGCAGTTAATCTGTACACCCCTTAGTGGTCTCAAATCTGGCCCATCGTTCTGAGCAAGGACGCGTAGACGTCCAGTGTCCGCGATCGTAGCAGTCCTCGTGTTGCGAGAGTTCTGGTCTCCTGCGGAAATACACACTGCGGTGTCCTGGCTCGATGTTTCTCTAGTGCTTCGTGAGTCAGATGTTCACAACACTCAGGACGGTAGGTAGTGACGCTCCGCTTCACACGTTTAGTTCTGCGACTGAGAGTGTCTTCTGGGTGGTTCTCTTGTTTGCGTTTGAGCTGCATTCTGAGCATTCTGAGAAACTATGGTGCTGATTGCTGTCTGTATAGGCACCCGACCGCATTGTAAACGCGAGTTCGTGCTGCTGAGACGGACACAATTGATTGGTGTGATGGCACCACACATAACGCCGCACATAACGCCGCAGACAATGCGCCGCGGACAAATCGGGCAGGCACACGAGAACCTTGCTTGGCTGGCGGCTAAATTTCGAGCTATCCCCGATGTGGTCGAAGACACCTTCGCGCAAGGTGACTTCGTCCGGAACCAAGTTACGTGCTTCCCTCATGGATGTGATGCCTCGACGTCGACTTACAACATCTGTCCCCCACCCATGTCGCGAGGCTCAATTGATGAGATAATTAGGTAAGGCAACTTCCAAGCGGACGCCTTCTCTCTTGATCAGCGCGCACTCCTGCGCACGTTCTGCCAGAACCCTACTTCCGCGTGGACAAGAGAAGGGAAAAGAGGACAACCACCTCGTGTCGCAGCCAGCGACTCGAGGCCCACGAAAAGGACTAGAATCTTGGGCCAAGGAAAACCTCAACGGTCGTGCCACCCAACAACACAGCCGCGTCAGAGCGACGGTTCAAGAAGGTGGGGATCTGCAATTTCAGTCCTACCAGCACCGTCAGCGCCAATTCAAGGCGAGGCGGCGTTGGCAGAATTATCAACACTGCCAGCGCCAGCTCAAGGCGAAGAGGCGCCGGTAGAACCCGAGGAGGGCGTCAAGGCCCAGGACAACCCAGGCTCTAGAAGACCACTTGTGTATATACCTCTGGACGACGTAGAAGCTTTCATGAACGGATTGCGGGATGGCTTTCAGATGCCGGGTCGTACAGTCTCGCTACAGACACCAGTTCGGTCAAAGAGCCTCTTTGAGCTCTACCTTCGCGCTTCTGCTCAGGAGAGGGTTTCCCAAGCAATCCAAATACTTGCCGCTGGCATATTCGTCGAGTTGTACCCAACAAGACAATTACGCACCTGTGACTTCGGATCAGGCGCGTTCGCTAGTGCTCTTGCCAAGAGGACCATCCAGAACCATTTCAGAACTTTCAAGAATCTTGGCCGTGCGTATGGCAGGCTCGCACAGGAATTCGGTGCAGCTGCACTATTACTTTTGCACAAAGCAGAACGTTGGTAGGTTCATGGAAGCGACCTTATCTAAGTTAGCTCCACCCTGACCTCTGTTTCTAGGGGCAATATAGAACTCAGTCTGCCTGCCCAGCAATCTTGGACAGAGCTTCAGCATGCCGTATTATTGGATACCACATTTCAGAATGACGAGCTGACGCTACGGCAACCTGTCTCATCATTGAAACAGATGCTGAAGCAAGGTACGAGATCGCCAACTAGTCAGAGTACGTACTGACATGCTCTAGGCTGTGCATGGCCAGCAACCAACATGAATGGTCATTCTATTGAAAATTCCATCTCTGGCCTAGTCGACTTCAGCACTGCTTTAAGGGCGCTTTCTGGTCGCTGGCGGCCACGTGCGGTCTTCGCAATGCCTGCTAATTCCCACCAGATCGCCGTGCAACTAGGCCTCGAAGGACCGGACGGAGACTCAGCGGTGCTATTGCTCGTCCTGCTGATGTTCATTTGCGACTCCTTTGTTCCGACTTCAATTATTGAGCAAGCGACGACGCCGAGAGTCCGCTGGAGTTCCGAGGGAGAGCACATGTCACTCATAGCAATCGAAGCTGGAGTGCACGGAGATCTTGCAGACAAATTATTCAAACCAGGTTGTGTGGCACGATCCTTGGAGCTTCTGATTGCAAATTCGCTACTTCAGCCCGACAAGTCAATTGCAGATAACATCTAAAGGTTTGTACTGCCAGCAGTCACTAGGCAGACCATCGAAGCCCACCTTTCTCCTAGCGATCGGCATTTCTGGAGGAGTCAAGCGCTCACTGTTACGTCATGGGCTTTTCCGTGGTCTCTACTAGACACAGAGTAAGCGGTCGCTTTGTGCATCTGACGTGCAAAAGCTAACTAGCCCTACTCTAGCTTCCGGTCTCTTGGCTTACAACTCAAACCGCTACTAAAGTACACCTTTGACGAGTTCCAAAAGCACGAGCATTTCGCCAGTATTGATCCAAGAGGCTAGGAGGAGATATGTAACGCACTTCTAAATGCTTCAGAACTCCCCGGACCCTGCAAAGATCATGCTATTGATCAGGGATTTGGCTTGGCAAACGGTTTAGACGACAATTTCCTCCGAGTATGGGCCTCTAGAAGAAAATCCATTCGCCTTCGTGGCCAAAGACAGCTTGAAGAATCCTTCAAGAATATCGACCGCGCTCGCATAGCACTGTCTCGTCCCCTCGACAGTCTATCATGCAAGTGGAACGCAGAACTCGGACATATTACAGTATCCCACGCCCAGAATCACATCCAAAAGGAGGAATTGGATCAGGCAAGGATTGTTCTGAGCAATTGGAAGCCAATAAATCCTGAGTCTCCATCGACAATAGAACGACATGTCCTGGGTCTAGTTCTGAGCAAGCTTGGCATGGTCTGTCGCTTTCAAGGGCGTTTCTCAGATGCTCTGACTACCCTGCAGCAGGTTGTGTGCAGCCAGTCGGGCTTGATCTCCCTAAGCGATACTACTTCCGAGTTGGCTGACGTCTTGACGGAACTAGATAGACCGGACGAAGCCATAAGCACGATTGACAAAGAGCAAGAAGCTTGTGCGGGGAATGCAGAATCTAACACCGCAGAACAGAGGAGACTGCAGTTGTCGCTCGCCGAGGCGTTCATGCGCAAAGGGCTCCTTCAAGATGCTGCGAGCATATACCGCGCTTCTAATCAAGGCGGAAGCTTCGCCGAGCTTCGCACTACAATCGGCCTTGCAAGGATAGCACACTTGCAGTCTGATTGGGACGGGGCGTTCGAGCACTGGAACTGCGCATTGAAGCGGATTTCCGGTGATTTCCCCCGTGGTGACACACACAGTGGGCACACTTATCTCGCGGTCTTGGAGTCAACATACCATGTACTGCTCATGCGCGGTGAGCATAAGTACGCTGCTCAAACGTTAGCGAACATTACACAAATCCGCGAGACGAGTGACAGTCGCGGCTGCACCAACTGGATCCCAGGCCTCAGCAATCACTGGCTGCGGTACCTCCACAAACAAATACCAAGGGCACGATTATGATCCTCTCTGTTGACAAATAGACCCCTGAAGAAGCCTGTCTCTAGCGCATAGGCAGTCCACAAGTACAGCGCCTTTGGGCTCGTACCGTGCTCGTGATTCAGTTGTGCTCCTGACTCCTGAGTCAAGGAAGACCAAATGCCGAGGCGGGCTGTGTGCATGCAGCGACGCTACCAAGAGTCTCGTGCAGATCAAATGTGTGGGCCTCATGCCGCTACGATCACACCAATGCCGCAGCCTCGGATTTTCTGCATCCTGATTTGTAGCCATACAATTCTGCCTGTTCTTCGCACGATCCGTGCTTGAGTGGCTCCTGCTGTCGTAGAGGAAAGTCACCTCGCTTACCATATAAGTATCAACTCAAAGCTGATGAACGCTGATCAGACCAGGCGCAACTCCTTGTGTAACTCTGGCACGACGAGCAATATCGGAGAGAAATTACAAGAATGCAGCGGTCGCACGTTCTGATGGAGGCGATCGAGGTCTTGATCAACCACTGGAGACAGTGCCAGCAAGATGAGATCGAGGGTCTAGGTATGCGTGCTCCAACAGCCAAGCCTCCTTCTGACCACGAGTGCAGATGACGTCGAAGATACGAGAAGATGCCACGAGGGACAGATTCGCTGCATAGTCAGTTGCTTGACTTCACGACCGCTTGACAGTCGGTCGATGGTCCATCCAGCATTCCGACCGGAATCGTCCTCTCAGACAAAGTCTGGTGGAGGCGCTGAAAGACTCGGTCAGGTACCGACAAGCACCTTGACGAGAGCCATATCGAGAGAAAATAGACCTGGAGATAGTCGAGCAAGGTATCACTATCACAATGTCGCGGCGGTTTCCGTTCAAGCGCAACGTATTGCATGACAAAGCGCCTCGCTTTACTGACGTAAGTTCAGTGGGGTTACGAAGACAAATGGAAGTTAAGCAGCAGCATGCAGACCTGACCTCCGCTGGAAATCATCCGATGCCCACTTGAGATACATACTTGGCGCTCGGGCGACCTAGGACAATGTACTTTGATCGTTTGTTTAGTCTATGAAGACCTCGAGCTTTCCTATATGCAAACTTTGATGCCTGCCTATACACATTGCCGACAACACTCGGGATTCACGGTCGAGCTCTACCTTGAGTGGACTAAATATCGAATCAAGCAGCCTATAATAGACAGTGCTATGACCAAGTCGAAAATCTTCGCGGAGCTGTGAGTGAAGCAAGGCACCGCTTTGTTTGCAACTGGAGGCACAACAGCACCACTGTGGCTCGGACTCAGGCGGGAATTAGGGGCGATGCTCGCGATCATAGATGTACGAGACACACTCGTGACCGTGCTGGCTGCTGTTGGCCCGGATGTACTGCTTGAACTCGACAACGTTGTAGCGATGCGGCCGCACCTCGGGAAGCCTGGCAAAGCTCGGCTGGACTAGGAGATATTGGCTATCGCTTGCGTGGAAGCGGGATGTGGCTGGAAGATGAAAATGGTCTCGTTCCGACAGTGCATCGTATCCGTGTCCGCTTCAATCTCAACCATCAAGCTGGCATTTGGGCCGGCAAGGTTTGGTGCGAAGGGCACGATATCCATACACGAATGGGTATGCTGCTATACAATGTTGGAATTATTGCTTCGTACTTGGAATTCTAGGTAAGTGTCAAGACTTGCGGGGAGAAGGACGGTGAGACGGGAAGATCTGTTGAAGAGAAGTAAATGGTAATCGAAGGGTTTTGGTCGGCTATCGCAATAGAGGTGATGCTACTTCGCTTATCAGCGTCAAGCGTGCTTCTCTGTGCCGTGGGCCTACTGTGTTGCGAAGACATGTAGCGACCAGCGCGTGAACACGAGCCACAAGCTGGTAGAACGCGTGTGTAGCATCGTGTCCGCCGGTGCAGCCGATTCAGGTCTGACCGCCTGCTTGGGATGTGCGATCGCGTACTTGCTGTTTATGTGTCGAGCATGAGAACAACAAGACTTTTACGTTCGCGCATGCAAATGACAATTGCAGAAACTAGCTCGAGCACTCAAGCACGGGTCAGATGTACGGAAGACCGGTAGCCGCAACATATTGTGCTCGATGTTCAAGCTATCTTTCAGACCCCGCTTCCCGACTTCAGGGACACGATTCTTCTGAACAGTCCAGTAATCCACCGTTCTGCGCCAGGCGCATGTATCACACGCTGCATACAACAGACAACGATGCGACGCCATTCTGCTTTACTAGCATCTTTACCTCATGGCGTTCGTTCATTTCCCTTCGACACCCGTCACGGCAACAGTAAAATTACCATTTGATACGCCATGCCATCCACATATCCGGTCTTCGCGCTTCTACATAGGAGAGAGCTGTCTAGGTAATTCGAATACTTGCTAGCGTCTTTGTCGAATTGTGTCAAACGATATAATTACGCAACTCTGCTAAGCATGTTCGCTTGTGTTCATGCCAAGAGGACCATCTAACACCATTCTAGCGCTTTTAAGAATCTCGGCAATGCGTAGGGGGCTTCTGCGATGTCGCTCAATCTGTGCTTCCCTCTGTCTTGTGCGTCAGTCTTCGCAGTGTACATAGATTTGCGCAGTATACCGCCTATGCATCTGTGCTCGTATGGCGCATCACAGACGCCGCGTATCTGCAGCTGTTCGCACGTTGCGTAGGCCCATACCGTCTGCTATCTTGCCCAGTGCCGAGCTATGGAACACCCCACGAGCCGCAGTTCAAAGTAACTCCAGGGGCCGATGATATGCTGTAGTTGTCGACTTGCGAAGCACAGGGGGGGATCGCTGCAACACTCCGGCGGACGAAATGGCGCCACCTGCATTTCTCTGCGGTATGCGTCGTCTCCAGTGCTCAAGATCATCTTTCGGACGTGGATGCATTCTAATATCGGGCGACCTGGGTTTGGAGATCGGCCATCCCTTTCTTCCACAGGACCAAGAAACAGTAGTCCCTCACTCAGCAGTCTTCACTCGCAGGAATGTGCTATGATCTGGCAATCTGAAGAATACGTCTTGATGTAGCGTGCGTCGCCCGAATCGTGCGATAGTGTTCAACATCTTGGTGGTCTGCGGGAATTCCTATATATTCTCTCTGTGCTCCAGGTGTTCTTGGTAAGAGATCAATCTCTCTGTTCAAGCATCAAAATGTGCGATCATGAGCGAGTGGAATATGGCTGTGGCCATCTGCGATATCTGGTCTTAGCCTGGTGTACGCCCCTCCAGAAAAGAGCCTACATTCACATGCTGACACTGCTAGGCATGGAATACCCAAGAACGCACGTCAGGTGTCCGCTCAATGTAACCTTAGATAAACACGAGAAAGGCAAGAAATGTGGTGCGTATAGAAAATCATTGTCATTGATTTGTCGCTGACGGGCTAGGGGACTGTCTCGATCCAATAAACGCTCGTGCTCGCGCAGGAGGCCGTTCTAGATCTCAGTGACAACAGGTGGCCACCCAAATGCGGCATTACCAGTACTGGTCACCAGTAACCAAATGCAATACTCCCACGAACAGTCACGGGTGGGAGGCCTGCTCGATAAGCTGGTACTTTCTCCAGGCGCTCTACGCGTCCTTCTGTCTCGTCTTTGCTTTGCGTGATCTTATTGTGTCGAAAATGCGGCGAACATATGGTGAGGGCGAGACCAGCTGTCGCAAACCTATAACGTCCTCAGCCTGGCGCGGTTCTGGAGCGACAGCACAACGAGTAATACGAGCATGGTCTAGGATATTATCGAGGAGTGGTCCATCGTGTAGTCGCGGACTTGCGGTTCTCAAGATTGCTTGTAGAGACCTCCATTCAAGCATGGCACGGACATAGCGATCATGTGTCAACGATTATGCATCAGACCTGACCATCGCAATGCCTCTATGTCAAACTATCTACTGCGACAAGCGTGTTCGGATATCATGGTCACGCTGGCCGGACTCGCTGCGAGAGAATTCTACTCTAAATAGTGCAAAGCAGTCTTGTCTTGCAGTGGTGCCGTAAAGAACAGCGTACCATGCACGGCCTGCAGCGAATGGCAAATTTTTGTAAGCCTAATCCTAAGAGCCTGTGGAGCTTGTCTCTGCATCTAGGATCGCTCGATGCATGGCCTACTCCGTACACATAAAAGGTCGCTTGATTAATCGTTTTTAGATGCATAGCGCTCCTGAGACCATAATGTATGTTGAGTCCTACATTTAATCTCTGCTGCTTCTAGCAGATGCGCTAGGAGAGACACTTATTGACACTAACGCGCCACGAGTCCTACACGACTAGGATCGCGCGTAGTCATCGCGGTGTTTGACAGCCAATGAACACCAGACTTGTGAGCGCCGATTAAGCACCCACAAGTTGGATGATCATTGGCTGTCCCGCAGCCCGACTTACTATGCACGGCATACTGTACATTGGCCGTCTGGACCGTGCTCACTCTTTCTCTGCCGAGCTTTTGAAGTACATCCGGTCCAGCCCATTTCCGTCTATCTGCGTACGTCCTGTGAGCCTGGTCTTATGTCCTTAATAATGGATTCCGAGATATACGCACACAGAGACGCAACAGTGCGCTATGATGATCGACTGAGTGTAAGCTTACATATCATGGTACGCCTTAACTTCCCATTGGCTTCGACGGAAGAAACAATACGAGCTGCGAGTCAGAGCTGCCTGGAAGACATTAGGCAACTTCAAGACCGGTATAGCGAGCTGCCTTCGAGAGCTCCTCTTGCTTCGAGTTCAGCAGAACGATCAACGCAGTGCAGACATGGCACAGGGCAGACCAGTGCCACCCGTGCCACTCGTCGCATGAGCCCGCATCTCGGACGAGTGTCTCAACCTGTTATCCTACCCTCAGAGAGCACTCGACGAAGGCAGACAATCGGCCCACAGGTGGATCACAGCTTCAGCAGTGGCAACAATCCTCCGCAGCCCTGCGCGGGTGCGCGTCGCCCTTTGGCTAAAGCGCGCAGACGCCAGTCAGGTGCTATTGATGCGCGGTCTCTTCGACAAACAAATTCGGCCCATGCGTCAGCCAGTCATGTTGAGGAAGAGAGTTCGACTTTGACACAAGCCATTCTGCAAGGATCACGGTCTATCATCGACAACAATTTAGTTCCATGGAGACTCGGCATTGACAGACTAAAGTCTCCAGGAAGACTGGCATCTGTGCGAGAGCTGGAGGATGCTTTAGAGCGTCTCGAAAAGCTTGACGGATTTTACGAAGATTTTGGCAAAGCTGCGGTGTATCAAGCCCGCATCGCGAGATTGATCAGGTGCTTTATCGAAGTCGTTCACTCGTCGCAACGGAAGCATGCGGGACGGAAAAAGCACAAAGATTTGCTCCCAAAACCTGACAGACACCGCTTGCGTGGCCTTGGTCGATGGTTGATCAAGTTGATCAATCAGGTGTTGAAAACCTGTGGCAGGCAAGCGTATCTTCTCTGTGCATGTTTAGCAGGTATGCAGCGAGTGATGTTGCGTCTACTCATGACTGACTTCTCGAAGCCGCCGAAAATGAGCTGTTCGATCCGAATGCCGCAAAATGGAAGATGTGGTCGGAAGCTACAAAACTTCAAGTGGCTGAAGGAGTTGCGAGCAAGTTGCAGTCTTGTCACGATCGCGCCTGGCAGGGACTCGACAACAGCTTTGACTTAAATCCTGTCGAAGTTATTGCTGATGCTGGCTTAAGGTGACTGCAACCGCTCCTTCTGCATCGAACATATTTAACTATAGAATAGGGACGTCCAAGCCGCACTCGGCCTAGATGAGCTGCAGACAATCGACAATCCTCAAGAGCGTTACCTTGAACCTTCAAGCTTAGGTTCGCCGCTCACTAATCGGGACAACTTCCTCCTACTCGAGCAAGACGCGCTCCTGTCTAGCTCAGATACAAGGGTGGATAAGCTGGTCCAGTTTTTACGCAGCCTGAAGATGTGGCACTTCGAGCCCGAGCTGCTGTACGATGCCTCAAAACTCCAGCAACGATGGAGTTCCAATGGTTGCAGAGAGCTGGTTGGGCTTCCCAATATTGCCTTAAATGATCAGCTCACCGACATGTTAAGCCATCACAAAACACTTGACCGCCTCTTGGACCTGTGCGTGCAAAGGGGTTCTCTACACAGGCGGGATGACGGCAGAGTCGTGGGATACGAGATCGTCGACTGCACGCAGCACGAAGCTGCTAATTTCGATGGACTGATCTTTCTCTGTCACATCTGTCCACGGGATACTACATTAGAGCCCAAGTACGTCACATATCTTAAGAGAAGAAATCTGGCTGATCTAAGCAGATTCCACATTATAATGGAGCGTCTTGGCCCAGCTTTACGCAACTGGTATGAACTGCTAATAGGAACAGCGTTATCCTTCCCTGATCATGTGGAAATAGACGACATTGCAGCAACTTGTGCCGCAGTACTAAAGGCCAGCGCTCCTCAGCATGTGTCTAAGGTGCTCGAATTTGCGGAGAATCTTGTGGCCAGCCAGACCCTCTCAGCGTGGGCCTATTGCCTCGTCGCGAGCTCGCGCAGCTATGTACATCGTCAGATGGGCGTTGTCAGCGAATCGGAGCGTGTTCTTTCGGAAGCCATCACAAGAATGAAGGACAGCCTGGCCGACAATCGCGATCGTCGCTGTTATCAACAGCTCATTCTTTCCCAAGCCGAGAACGTCCTTCAAAAGCCTTTAGACGCCTTGCCGGACCCGCACGGAAATACAAACCGGTTTCAACAAGCGCTAGATCTGACCCTGCGTGAGGAAATGGGGTTCGATGTCGACACAGGCATGACGTGGGAACAGATACCAGAGTTGGAGCGGCTCTTGTATGAGAGGAAGTTGAAAATGAGCACCCGTTGCTATCAAGCCTTGGGCCTCTTCAGTGAGGCAAGCGTGCTACTGGAACGTGGCGCCAATGCACAGAAAGGCTGGGCCGTCAATCGCCTTGCGGACGTACGCATCGATCTCGGCCAGTACGAGGAGGCTTACGCCCTTTTGACAAGGCATGCGATCTTGAGGCCTGCAATTTCTGCAACACACCGGCTATCTGTGGCTATTGCGGAGATTCTGACTGGACGGTTGGAGGACGCTATGGCGACTATGGCAGAGAGCCATAGACTGTTCGAACGAGACCCACCGCAAAATCCGACCAACGAGCTACATCATGTTCGCTTATTGATATATGGCGTTGCAAGTGCGCGCGCTCGTGACGATTGGAAAGAGGTCTTGCAATGCGCCAAGAAGGCCTTAAATTTGATCGAAACCTATCAGTCATTCAGCCGATACAACTTCTATCGAGGTTTGATGAAATTGACAATAGGTAATGCCCTTGCGAATTTGATGAACAACGACAACCTGCAGAACTTTGCATCGCTAGCGAATGTGGAATGGCGAGAGTCTCAGTAATGCATGCAGCAACCTTCATACTTCATAGCTGGAGTTGGGACGCATATGCTTTAAGAAGCCTGGACAGATCGACAATGTGCATTGCAACTTTTGAGAAAGTCTGGCGATACAGGAACAATTGCAGATCGTGGTTGATCGCCTCAACATGTCGAGCGAATCGTGCAATTCAGTCGCGATGCTGATTCAAAGACGGTCTTGCGTACGCTCCTTCCGCATCTTCTGTAATTTTGAATACGCCTGACCGCTATCTTCTGGCTCGGAGCCCTCACGCACAAGTTCAGCTACACGATCATTACAGAAGTTTGCCATTATGACATCGTCAGGTGACAATGCAGACCAGCACACTTCAACGAAGCATGGAAACTTCATTGTTAGAATAGTCAGCATAGGTTGGAGCAAATGGTCTTAGTTTAAGCTTACTACAGCAACCCTAAAACAATTTATGCTTCTTCTCTTACACTGTACTGGGATCTCCCGCAGAAAGTCCTAGAGCGCGTTAGCATCAGCTGCTTTTGATCGGGCGGTAGTGCGTACCTTGCATTTTGTATAGGTGCTGAAATGATAAGTCTTGCATAGAGACGCCCGACAAAGACTCCACCCCTTGCTATGCAGGTGAGGAGGTATGGTCTTGACCGCTAGCATTCCCTCTGGTTCTTTATGCTGAGCATTAGGAACGGCAAAGGTCTTCTTACCAAATTGCTCGGTCTCTTCCGTAGAGAAGATGTCTTGTAGGGATGGATGCGATTCACTATGGTAATCTGTCTAGTTGACCATGGCACTCGCATATGACTATAGTGCTGTTTTAGTCGTTGATCAACAAGCTTCATCATTCTTGCCAAGCATACGAATTCGAGCAGTGCATGGTAATTGCGACTCCAGCTGGTCAAGGTCACTAATTCCACGAAGTTCTGTTATGGTCAGCACATCACAGAAGATCTTTGCGCTTATGAGGGCGATCGTACCGCACATCTCGTCAAATTGGCAAAGTAGAAGGTCTTTGTGATACCCGTGCCATCTATGTCCAATTGCCACCCTTAGGAGTACAGCACCTCCAGGCGCTCTTTCTCAGAGCGGGCATATACAGGTGTGGGCGACGGCATGGATTTAGGTGAGGTATGCATGGCTGACTCGTTCAAAGTTATCGACGAGCGACTTGTTGAGACTCCGGGAATTCATAGTGCCGCGGAATGCTACCGTTGAAAAGGACAGCTGAGTCATGCCTTGGTTTTGCCGATTTTGGCAGCATGCAATACGGAAGTCGATGTCACCCTCGTCGCACTGACCTGGCAGGTTTGTGGCCATCACACTGCCGCAAAATTATCATCGAACTTTGAGCATAGCACGATTCCCAGCTAGGGAACATTGACGGAGGATGGTCGTAGCTTCAAGTTCGTGATACATACCTCTTAGGTACTGCGATAAAAACCGTGTCGTCGATGACATCACCAACCATAACGTGAAAGACGTCCGCGCACGTGAGCGCGAAGTATATCATTAACCGCTAGCCCCACCTAATGAACTAGCCAGCTACTTGGATTATGATCTTTCACAACCGTACGCAGTTGTCCTTCAACATCGCGCGTCCACTTGGTCGACTGAAGCAACACTGCTCCCTGCACGAACTATCAGCTCGTTTTGCTCAGCTTATCTATCATTTATCGCGATTGTGGCAAGGACGTCCATGCGAACTATGTAGTAGGGTCAAGAGAGGTCACCCGCTCGGTCAAGTAAGACGGCCGCCCCAGCGCTAATTTGAAATGCCGAGGCTTCGCTGGGACGCTGCCCTAGGTGCAGACCCCGAACCCATTTCTTGTAGGACTCTTGGAGAGAAGTCCAGTGCGATTGCCGTTGCGAAAGCCACGGATTCCAGTTTACCATCCTGGTCGCCCGGTTCATTACAAGAAGGCTGCACCATGGGAGCGAAGTTGCAAATAGCACGTAATCGCTTGGCGCATAATTCTGCAAGATTTCTAACCGTTGCGGAGCCACACGTTCAATATTCTCTATCGAAGACTGATCCAAGCGTAAGCTGCATAGACCCAGTACAGCTGGCAGATCAGTATGACGGACGTACACTCCGGCGACGCTGGCAGCACCCAAGACTTCATAGAAGAAGACGTCTTGAACGCCCTGATGCAATCTTGCATCAACATGCGCTAAAAGCCTCGAAATGTCAACAAATCCACAAAGTCGCATGAATGGCACCTCCAGGTTGACAGTCACCTCGACTTCGCCAGAATTTGTTTCGAAACGTACTGGAAATGGAGACCAATCTTGGCTTGGTAGCATGTGGCCCATCGTCTCTGTCACTTCTTTCCGGGTCTAGTACGAATGATGTCCCGCCTCGCGGACATGTCTGAAGAGATCAGAGGCATGATCGTTGCCCGCATCGCCCTTCAGCACTCTAAAAAATTCCACGACATCACTGCTATTAAAGGCGGGGTTTCCAGCAGGGCTCTTCCTAGAGAGAAATCGGAGAGATCGTATAATAGGTACCCGCAGCAAGTCAAACAGACCGTCATCAGAGGCATTTGTTATGGCAGACACTTCTTCATGGAGTGCTTGGGCTGTGCGTCGACGAGATAGAGCGTCGAAGATGAACTCAGCCAAGATTGGGTCGAGTGCCCCAGATCCGGACTTGTAATATAGCACGTCCTTTCCGGTCTGGATCTGCAGAATCTCACAGAGTGTCGAAGCCAAATCGATCAAATCTTGCTCGGGCTGGAAATCCGAGGCACCCGGCTGATCGGCGAGTATCTTATTGTGCCAAAACCCTTCAAGCTGTGCCAACGGCCTAGAGAGTATGATAAAAGCGCGGCAGATTTTTCTATGAGAGATCCTTCTCTCGTGACAGAAAGCTAGAGCGCTAAGGAGCTGGCGCGCGATCATACATCCTATGTCAAGATCCACATCCTGGTACTGCAAGCTCTTAAAACTGCTTGGTTCGTGCACGAGAAGCAATGCAGATCTGTCGATGTAGTGGATCGCGACAATGTGAGGATGTCGGAGCTCGACAAGGTCCAAGAAATATGTCACAAGGCGAGCTTCGTGACGCTTCTCGAACTGATGAACCACGACATGGGTGCCAACAAGATCTTCATCTGTGCTCTGCTCGTCTTGTCGAGCTTTGATAGCGTGGAAGCTCCGCTGAGACCACGGAAGTGCGTTCAAGCTATTGAGTACGATGTATAATGGTGGGGCTGACTGAATCGACCTTGATCCTCGCGTCCAGGACGCTGCCGAACTGGTCTGGCTACTCAAGCTTGCTGGTGTTGATCGGCGTGAGAGGTTGCCTTGATCAGGCATGCCGCGCCTTTGCCGAGAATCGTCGAGCTGCGTACCTAGATTCTTGCATGAGAGCGCGTCATTATAGACAATGATACAACCCAGCTTGTACTCGCCCACTTCGATTGAGTTGACGAAACCTTCTTGCGGATCCAGAGCCGCCCTCTCCAGGAATCGAAGCATATGTCCATTTACGCGTGTTGGCTGCGATGTATGGCACTGCAGAACCCAAGTCCCGAAGCGACTTAATTCGACTGTGAAATGGAGCCTGCTAATGCCTGGCAATTTTGGGAGCTGAATTGACGTCCTGTGCTTTGGTCTTACTCCGACTGCGACGGAGCTAATTCCTGCGCAACCCAGGTACTTAGCATCCTCTAATTCTTCTGGTTCCTCCGTTGATCGGGCTGAAGACGGCGAAGAGACGGTCGCAATTGTAGCGGATTGCGTTGCGTCATCTGACGTGACGAAGTCTTTGCACCTTTCTGGCACCAGATGTTTGTGTACGAGATCCCTACGTATGACGAACAGTCGGGTGACTTTGTTGCGGCGCGCTGTTTCTAGCATATTGTCCATTGCTGCGAGGATGAGTATTGAATACTTGGTAGGTCCGATGCGAACAGATATGAGTCGACATGCGACGGAGCTAGCAGCGAGACCTCCCACACTTGTACAGACATCTTCGCTGCTGACAGCCAATTGTCGTGTGACGATTGGCGCTCTTCTGTCTGGTATTAGGTACAGTGGTGTGCATACTCGTACAAAAGCTAGGACTCTGGAACCGGTTTTCAATCCAATCTCTGCCAATAAGGGCAGTCGAATCGACTCGAGAACTTATTCTATTGGGCGGAATCTTATTGTGAACTTCACTCGTAAACGCCGCTTTGTGGTGGATGTAGGAGTATGCAGTAGGTTGTAGTACATGAGACACGTACCCGCGCGTGCAGGTACAGGGCCGACGAGCCTCCGATTGGCTCTTGATCTTGCCTTGCTGTTGCACTAGTGAGAGCGTACACGTCAGACCACAAAACCACGTCCAGCCTCTAGCCAGATCATCTTCACGTGGTCATTCAATAGTCCACTATGGCAGACCCTTTAGGTGAAGTACAGAGATTGATCGAAGCTGCATATAAAGGACGTTTCGCTGGACCCGTCCCTACAGACCTGCCCGTCTATCGCGAGATCTTCAAGACCACCGCAGACTACTTAGTACGGGAGAGTATGGCGAGGGCGCCCCCAAGAGAGGACTTACCTGGTCGATACTTTTTAGACCCGCCATGGGTGCCGCGTACAAGGAAAGAGCAAGTCTCGCTGTCGAGAGTCTGGCCTTCGACGCAAGAAAAACACGAGCCATTTCAGGGAACTGTCTGGCCGAAGCAGAGGAAGCACTGTGGTACTAGCCCGAAACCGAAGCATCTCGCGCGACGAAGCCAGAAGAAAGATGGGAGCGAAATTCTGCGTCACACCAGCCGTGTTCCCCGATGCAAAGGCAAGGCAGCGGTCAGACGATCTCAGCGCCTGAAGGACGCCGCGGCCAGAGGTGGCCAGACTCGATGACGGCACATCTGTTCGAGGCAGTGCGATGAATGTGATTGCTCGGTCACTAGCCTTTAGCCATAGTGTTGGATCAAAAGCTGCTGGAGCTTTGCCGAAAATCTCAAGGACATATCGAGAATCACGAAGAGAATCTGGGGTGGTGGATATATGTGGCTTCAGAGAAAGAGGCCTAGCGGCTTAAGGATAGCCAGTCTGAGATGGATGCAAGTTGGTCAAAAAAGGAAGCAATATACGAGATATCCGTCGGCACAAGTATGGGGCATCTACATGCTGCTATCACCGCACACTGTATATACGTGGACTGCTTCTCAGTATTTCTGTCTCTGCAGCATACTCGCAAGGCAGGCTTGCAAGACAAGCGTACTTTGGTCTCGGTTGCAATGCTTTGCATTCCTCCTTACTCGTGTAGCACTGTCCAATCCCTTGTTCGCTGCATCTTGCACCTGAAGTGCCTTCTTGTCTAGCGCTGCTGCCCCTATCGCGTGGTGAGACCCCTTCCAGCATGGCATTTGGAGTATGATGACCAATTGACATACAAATTGCCCGCGTTCAATGGGCTTAAAATAGCGAATGCAGGCGTGAAGCTTCCGCCCACACTTGCACCTCAATAAATTTGCACATCTGTCACAGATCGGACACCTCGCACGTCGTCAGACCGCACGGCGCCAAACGTGCGCCCCAAGTATGCAGCCCGCCTCTATCCGAGGTCGTTTGGAGCCTATGCAAGCCGCTACTGTTAAATACAGCAGTGTCTCACCCCCGTCCACGAATGTCCTAAAGCCCGCACCCAACCATGGCCCCTAACCAGAATGTCTTAATCACATGTCGAAAACAGTGGCACAGATGGACTGGTCAGTAGACATCCTTTCCAATTCAATCTCGGCTGACTTGAGGCACGGGTAGCGCAACCAGAGGAAGAGGGCACTATTCAAATCGAGTTCGAATCTCATCACATCTGTCAACCTCATCAAACAATAGCGTCCGTGGTCGTGGACACACATGCGTCAAGAACATCGAAAAGGGGGTTCAGCGACGAGGCGCAGCAGATAGAAGGATCTCAGAAGCGAAATTATAGAGAGGCAATCGCTTCGAGATGGGGCGTTCACGGGGATTTAAGCAATGAAGTGAGAAGACACCTCCAAGGAGAATGCGAAAGTGCTGGCACAGGCGGGCGAGAAATATATGGTCACCCTATCTTGCGGCCGCACTGAAGCCGCAAGTTCTTGACTATGCGATGACCGTGCCCGAGACCCAGTTGGCCTGCACCATAAGACGACCGCTGTAGCAATCAAGCTTCTCCCTCACAAACAGACTATCCTCTCCTGCGATGGTAGCAACTTGAATAGGCATTCAACGCTTTTGCGAGTGTATGATTCCCGAACCTCAGCTCTCCCTTCAAATCTGTGGTTAAGTTGAAGCGTGACTTCGGTCTTGATGTAGCTAATCCCTCCCGATGTACGGAGGTATCATCACGTCCCAAGCAGTCAGCCGGGCTTTGCGAGGGTCGGCCGAGCTGATTCTGATCGAGACCGGTTAGATGGACGCAGCGGATAGCCTCACCTAAGTCGAAAATCGCCGGAGCAAAGCGGCGGCTAAGAACACCAATCAACAGGCTTAAGCGGGCGGAAGTGTGCTCGAAGCAAGCGGCTGATCTCGCCAGTCCAATTCAGGTTGCGTTGTTTCGGGCTTCTGCCCAAGATTTGTTTATAAACCTTTGCTAGAGGAGTTTCCACTTCTTGAGCCACATCAAATACCTGTGGTCTACATCCTCTTGTCTGCATAGCACAAATGAGCGCAATTCACCGTACTTTGCGCTTACCAGAGCTGCTTGAGATGATCATTGTCGCATTGCCAGAAAAAGACATCCTGGTATCTGCGACTCGCTGCTGTCGATTGTGGCAGGAGACCATTGCAGACTCACCGAACATTCAAGATAAGCTGCACATCAAATCAAAGACTGACATGCTTCGTGGCCTAAGCAAAACCAAACCAAAGGTTCAAAAACAGCTTCGAATAGGCTCAATCCATGCGCATCCATTAATCCACTACTACCAACTTCCAAACCGGACCTCGAGAACATTGCACTTGCATCGCCCTAACGACCTTTTCTGGGAGCTGTGGGATCCAGACGATCCGTCTAACAATATCTGTGACTCGCTGATATTTTCGAAACGAGGAGCATTCAGGCTCGATCATATGCCTCAATTGCTGCGATCGAAAACTGCGGGTGACACTGTCATTCCTTCCTGGAGATCCATGTATGCAACATCACCGCCATCAGAATCAGTCAAGATTAGTGTAGTCGTTCGAACTCGGCCCAATATGTACTGGCAAAAGTTGGACCTCCTGTCGGGACAAATACCTTGGTCACTCGAAGATGGTGGTAAAGAAACAGGTCGTCGTAGAGTGAGGCAGAACATTTTTGACGGCTATTTAGACAATGAGGCGGAGCTCGATCAATTGTTGAGCTGGGAGCTCGACCACAGGGCTGGTGCCCGAGCGAACCAGACGATCGTCTCCATTCTGCATCGCAATAGATGGATGCGTGAAGAGAACCAACGATACTCGATTGCTGACGCCGGATCGAATATGCCGGGACCACGCCCTTGTTCGATTCACAACGTGTTTGAAAACACTGCTGTAGCATACGATCCTCAGGGAGTCACCCTAGGTCTGATGGATGACACGGCTGCAGACATGCTCAGAGGGTGGTGCCATGACCTGTCTTTGGAGCAAAGTCTGTTTCCAATGCAGTGGACGTCTAGGATCTCTTATCAAGGTGTTGTGCAGACATTCGTGCCGGGCGTCTAGGTATAAGCACTGTGAAAGCTATGGATAGAGTCCATACTCGCGTATACAACACGGTCTCTCTTTGAAAGCAATTGCGGTATAGTCTGTCAAATTTTGATGTCGCAATGCAGTCTTGCTTTTAAGTCCAGTGTACTGTCTTCTTGCAGACTTGCAGTCTCTGACAGCCGAATCTTTCGCCTTTTGCCTACAGCATGCTGAGAAGGGGACATAGTCCAAAAACGTTGGGAAAGTCTCTCGATCAGCGAGTGACCCACGAGCCGTGGTCGCCTTGCTATTGAATATTTATCAAACTATAGATTTGGCAGCCTTTTGTGCCTGCGTACACTGTCCCAGCGTAAGCTTTCCCATCCTGACTTCTACAGGCTGCAGCAAAGTTCTCCAAACAATCATCCATTGTGATGAGCTCAGGGCTGTAACACTGCCTTGCATTGATGGTAACCACGGAGTTCTCGGACTCACATCCCCCTTCTGCAAGTATCCATGGCAAGTTCAGGCCCTCTTCAGGTATCAACTCGCACAGGGCTGTGATCCCTTGGTCCGCATCTGAAGAGCACGCCGCGGTCGTCTGGAGTAGGAGTGGGACAGGAATGATCGTGATTGGGGCAGCTGAAGTGCTCGCTGCAATGATATTCAACAAGCTGAAGAAGGAAGCAAGCCCAGCGCAAAGCCTCATGGTGGACGGGAGATGGTGAAATGCTCCCAAAAATCGATCAGTGACAGCTGCCAAGTGGATTCTCCTCCGGTAATGACATATCTGTGATTTATAGTTGCACACGGCCATTTTCGTGCTCAAAGCTGAAACCGGTCGCATGTCCGATTGTGGCCTACCTCCTATATTATCCAGATATGATTGGACCTGGAGAGAAGAGATAAGCGCTCAGGTCAAGACACTCTGGGTTGACGAATGTCGCAATTCTTATATCGTGGCGTATTGCTGGGTCTAGAAGTACTCCCTTCGCAGAAGCTCAGGCGTCAACTCGACTAGACAAATCAAAATGCTACGTTGATGTGTCTCTCTCTTCGTTGTAGCGCGCGTTCAAGTTACTTCATCTCGGATGCACAGGACCAAGGGGACGTGACGGAGCTGGATGGCAAGCGCGGCAGTAAGCGCAGCAAGAACCTGGAACCGCCTAGGCTGATGTGATTGATTATATAATCAAGGCAGCAAGCGGCGAGTTCTCACACCGTTTGTTTCCACCTCGTTCTCTTCTGGCATGCAGTCAATTTACTCAGCAGATCGTGCGCAGGTCCAGTGGAAATGCAAAGCTCAACAATTCCTGTGTGCTCATATGTGCTCTGCTAAAACGGCTTCGATGATTCTGTCGTGTGAGGTGTACGCACATTCCCGTCCCTCCACGCCTTTGACTCCATGGACTTCGACAACCTGGAATCCAGCATCCCTAAGTAGATTCCGGTATTGCTGCTCGTCACGTTCCTGAGATGAGAACATACCCATCATGAAAACATCTTGTGGGATGATGCTGTTGAAGTCCAAAGCTTCTGGAGTCCCGGGTTTGTTTTGCACGCTCTTGAAACGCTCGTAGACGAGGAGACGAGAGGACTGAGTCATGGCTGCTGCTTGATTGCGCAGCACAAGAATCGCTTTGTCCGTGGAGAGATTGTGCATTACATTCTTCATGTAGTAAAAGCGTGCTCCTACTACGGGCTGTGGCTCATAGTAATCGTAAGCTATTTTGCGAATCGAATGGTGTTCCGATGTCCCGGCTTTACTGTTGACGACACCAGGCAGATCCTCGAGTATCAAGCTGTTTTCAGGCAGATCAGGGAATTCTTGCGCCACAAGGCGTAGGTCTTGACCCTTGCCCCCGCCAATATCGACCACGAGAACCTGACCGCGCTGAATATCGTGAACGAAAGCCTCGAGCGGGAAGATCGTCATCCACGGCTTCAAAGTGTGTTTTGTGTTGGCGTCCATAAAGTCTTGCACTCCTTCGCGGATAGAAGGCTGACGCTCCAGTTGGAGGTAGATCTGGCTGCCGTCAACACGATGGAGATGCTGATAATTGGCTGCCGTACCGTCGACCGGATCTCGGAAGCCTGAATCCCTCAGGAAGTGCGGGAGGTTGAGGAATAGGTCGCCAGTCCAGTCTACGAAACCGATATAGCAGCCTCGAAGCAGCATATCATTGGCCAGGTCCTTGACCCAGCAATAGGGTCCCGGGGAGTATTTATCTTTGACCTTGAAGAGCAGACGAGATGCGGAGAGACTGTCTAAAAGTCGCGCTGCAAGCCTATCAATCAGCTGATGCGCATGGCAGTCGCAAGCACCATGTACCAACCGATCAACGTAACATCGACTCTCTGTTCGCAAAGCTTTGCGAGCTCGGTGGCAGTCTTTGGAACCCAATCTGCCGCTTCCCACGCCTGCAAGGGATTCAGAAGAACAAATGCCCGAATCGTAGCAAGCTCAGTCGGATCTGCTACTGTCTTTCTCCAAGTAGTATCCCAACCAGAGCTCAGTCTCCCAACAAGAGCGCGGGCCGCGTCGAGGACTAATTTCCGGTCTTCATTCGTAAAGCTGGCGTAGTTGACTTCTTCTATCTCTTGCATCAGCCTGAACGCCATCTCCCTGCTTGCAGTAGACATGGTCAGAATGGTTATGTATGGAAACACTGCTTGGACAATCGTCTCCGGATATATATATCTCGATGAGGTGGCTGGGAGCCGAAGGGAAACTTCCGTATATGTTGGAGAGATCCGCAAGAGTTGGCCTACATTTTGCCTGGCAGGTGACCGATACGGGTACACGATATTGCAGATACCCACTCTCCATTCGAGGCGAGATGCCCATGACATTGTCAAGGGTCCTCCCAATCCATGCATGCGCATGCATGGACCAAGTCTATAAAGATTCTCTGGGGCCAGCCTCTGGACGCCTTCTCCAAGCTCGCTCATTTTTTGCCTTACCTTTGCCCGAAGTCGTCATGTCTGGTCCGATGGCGGACACTGCTCTGGAGAATCAGGCCCATGACCTTCTTGCATGCAGCTGGATCCTGTTTGGCGTCACTGCAGGTATGCTATCATACAGTTCCTGTTCGCACGCTTACTGACATATGGTCAAGCTGTCGTATCTTTGCGCCTTTTGCTCCGAGGCAGAATTACACATCGATGGATTCTGCGGAAACGCCTTGAGGCTACTCCGAGCATAGGTACCCACGATTGGCTTGCGGCTTTCTGCATCTGCGTCTTTGGATGTACGAACACCATCATGACCATCGCCATCAGTCATGGGCTTGGGCGAAAGATTGATGACCTGCCCCCTATGGACAAGCCTGCAGCACGTCGCTGGAGCCTGATCACGGTTTCGACCATTTGTTTTAACTTCGTCTTACCAAAATTCTCCTTTGCCGCTTTCATCATGCGACTTGTCCGCAACAGCAAAACATCCGGCCAACTCAAGGCCCTCCAGTCCTGGCCCTGGGTTTCATGCTATCTATCTCTGTTCTACATCACGGTCGTCGCGATCTGGGAATGGGCCCAATGCCAACCGCTTTCATACCAATGGAATCTCATACCTGACACCGGGTACTGCTATCCCGCCAGAATCAACGTCGGGCTCGCTGTCTCCAGTTCAATCCTCTCGGCCACGGTAGACCTCGTGCTGGTGCTCTACCCGCTATTCCACATCATACCTCTGCAAATGCCCACAAGGAAAAAACTGCTGGCCGGGTCTCCGTTGCTGGGCGGTCTTGCTGCGTCTACCGTCTCGATCGTCAAGATCGTTCATTTGTTCTCTGGTCTGGCTGAGATTGGCAGAGATCCAACCTGTAAGTTTGGCCCGGCATCTGCGCAAACCCTGCTAACGAACCCGCGTCTGACCAGGGGCTATGTGCGACATCTACAAGCTCGTCAACGCTGAAGCTGCCTGTCTGCTGATCGGTGGCAGTCTTGGTATCGTCATTGGTTCTCTGACAGCAGCTGCAAAAGAGCCTACCGCTCGTAATTTTAACATTGGCGAGGCATACTTAGGATCAGCGTTAAGACATCTTCCGGTTTATACACACAAGACCAGCATCCGCAGGGTCTGGGAGGACGAGATTGGGCTGAACGAGCAGGAGCTTTCATCAATCAGAGGCAAAATTACCGAGCAGACTGAAGCATCCCATCGAAGGTCTAGCGATTTAGACGTTCAGAGCATCAGCTGGGCAGTGTGAGAGCGCACTGAGCCTACCTGAGCTCTAACGACTAGACTCTGACGAGCCTTCTGCCACTTCTCTAGCTTGCTTCTTACCCGATTGTATGATAATGCGTACGCTGAATGCGAATTTGCATAGACAAGATTAAAAGCGGTTTCTCGTACTCTTCTGCTCATGCTTGTGGCTTATGGTTTGTGCACGTACTTTGACTGGTTACATGCCGCACCGCTCTTCATTTGCGTAAGCCAACAGTCGTGCTGTAACAGATATGTCTCGTGTCTGACCCGATGACACTTCCAATGCTGTTCTATCTTTTCCAAATGCTCGTATACCTGACACCGACCCGACGCACCACATCAGGACGCACAAAATGCCCGTCCCCGCTTGGACTGCTACTGAAGACATACCACGCACCGATCTGAGTTACTAGACAATGTTGGACATCATGCCTTCGCTCGTCTTGAGCATCTTTCTGAACGGCTGATCCTGACTCGAAGGACGTTTCAAGCTACTCTTGCTGGGTTCCTCCAACGGTCGACTCCCTGGAACCAGCGGTAGTCTGAGATCTTTCACGGCATTGTTCAGAGCGTCATGAACAACAGGCCACAGAAGTCCCTGAGCTGCGCAACCGCCGTCGGTGAATTCAGCCGCTGCCGGTGTGCTGTCAATCCAGACATCAAGCGACTCCATCCATATCGTCAACACAGCCTTGAAGACATCCTTCGCCTCAAGATTGCGAAGCTTGCTGTCGAATACATCAACGAATTCGGATGCAAGTTGCCAAATAGGCGTTAAATTAGCGTTCTTTCGCCAGACGCGATGGGTGACGGACGATACGTTCTCTCTGGCGGATGCGGGCATCAAGATCCGGTCGCTGTTGTTGTTCGCAGCCATGACTTGAGCGTTTTCGATGTCTCGGGTCAGCGAGTGGATGCAGGACATCTATTCGCAATCAAGAAAGGCACGCATGTCGGAAGATGGTAGACTAACCAATGTGTTGAACAGAAGGACTCCTGAACCATAGTGATCCCTCGCTGCCGGCGTAGCGTATCGCCGTACTGTAATACAGACTGGCTTCTGTGCCACGGTCAGCAATTGTGGTTGTAATTCTGCACAATGACTGGCATACATAGAGTGGTTCTAAACGGTCCTCTTGCCACCTTCTCGCCCCTCCAAATACCTGTGAGACCTGTGCAGTAGTCAATTGAAATTTCTGTTCGTCCGATTGGACACGTCTGGATATCTCCATTGACTGCGAATCCGTTTTGTATTCAGAGTCGGTTCAAAATCGATCTCATGGCCGGCAATGTATCGTGGTGTCCTTCTGTTTTAGTGACAAAAGCGGTGCGGAGGTGAGGACCGGAGCTCGTGCGGTATTCATCGCCTCGGCTAATAGTGTGAACATCAAATTGCCGCGTTTGGCCATGAGGTACAATTAGACTTTGATAACCAACACGCAAGGTGCATGACTCTTGCGGAAGTGGATTTCCAGGTCTCGCCACCGAACAAAGGCATACTGGTCCACATTTCGAGACGGAACAAGCGATACTGTCAAAGTACATCTTTGCAGCTTGGCGCCCAGGACTTGCATTTCCGTCCAACCCACAGGTATTGTTTTGTCGCGCAGATTCACTCTCCAAAGCGACACATCATCTGTGTCTCTCAGTAACGTAGACTTTGCGACGTGCCAGCATAGATGGACTGGCGCGTGATCCCAACTGGTCTCAAGGCTTAGTATGGTCAGCCAACGTTCACAATGTCTCCGGTCTTGGGCAGCTCTGTGACTTCCAGTTCTAGGCGCATTGCCGGCTGCTCATCGTTTGTCTGCTCTAGGCTGATGGATTCCATGGCTGCGGTGTATTTCAGAAATGGACGGAGTCAATTGTGATCTGCCAAGTGAAAGTGGTTCGCATTCGGAGTAGGCGTCAAATCGCAGGGATCGGTAGTGATACCCGGCCAAGGTCGAGGCTCCACGGATGCTGCAGCAATTCTGCATATTTAATTGAACATGTGGTCGGCCCTCCAAGAACTCTCAATCATCACCCTTCACATGTCCCAATGGGCAAAAGACCGCTGTTTGAGCCGACACCTTGCAAACACCTTTCGACAGATTCTCATCACCGGTGCAAACCACAATGGTCCGTCTGCGAACAGCTTTGCTACTCCAGGACGTCGGCGATTGCAAAGGTAAATACTCCGAAAGTCAAAACAGCAATGTATTGACTTGAAACCAGGAGCTGAAACACAACATCGAAGCACGATGTCCTAGTGCTGATGTGCAGACTGGACTGAACTGTACAGACGTGTGCTTTACGGTTGAGGTGTGCAGCGAGCTACCCTTCCCTAACGCGCCCAGTGGCAGCTTGTTGCTAGATCTTCTTTTGCGAGGACGTGGCGAGAGCACTCATGCAAACGCGTTGTCAAATGCAGAAATATGGCGACGGATTTGGCAATGTGATGCACCGGACGCCACTAGCACAAAGCCCTCGCTCTGGTATATGACTCTGAAAGACACGCAAGTTACTAGTGAGCTCCTTGAAGGCGAGCTATTTGGACAACAGCTTAGGAATTTTGCGTTGTCGATTGACGGCGAATGGGTCAAGTGGCGTCGGCTGGCGGTCACAGTCACTGTGGTAGGGATGGACGATGTCTGGAGCGAGGGTATTGAAGATTGGGCAGTACAGGAGTATCGGCAGTGGAAGGGCATGCGTGAGGACAGTGCAATCACATTTCTCAGGAAGTAAAGTGATGTTCACTTAGGCTCTGCGGGCCGCTAGAAGCACGTGACCTGCCAGCCGCGAAGCCTTTGCAACTTGTCTCATTCAATGCTCCTTCCTGACTCTTCGAAAATGATGCTCACTCACACACCGGTCGCCTTTACGTGTCTGCTCACAGATATCGCTACCTTACGACGGACGGGGCATGACTTGTAAGTCACCCGGCTTGACATTGAGCTGGCACTCGGAATTGGACGGCCCGTGTCGGATTTTAGCGCGATGCCGTGTCTTGCGACCGCACCGTCATCTTTAGCCAACTGCACTGCAGACACATCTCTATACGACTGCTAAGAACCATGGCCGTCACGAAACGTTACATCTTACTTCGCAACGCTATAGACTCCGCTCTATGCGAGTCTGCCGCTCATGACCTATCTGGGGCTGATTCCTTTAGGGATACTCCTGTACTCTTCGAATATCGGCCAGTCGCACAATGCGTGGAAATCGGGAGGCTGATTCAGCAGGTTGTTTGCCCTCTTGCTATCTTCCTACTTACACCGTATCTGACCCTTGAGAGATAGAGACACGCCCAGCATGTCGCCGAACTACGCCCTAACGCCTCACAAGCATCTCTCAACATATGTCGCTTCCGCAGACCTAGCAGCGCAAATTTCAGCATGACGGGGCGTGAAGATGAGGTCTACTTCGTCGTGGCTTTGACAAGGCTGAGTCTCTCAAACGGGTGGTACACATTCCGTAACGATGGCGGACAAGAGGAGGAGATAGACCTGGAGCCTGGCGATGCGGTTATCTGGACAGGTAATTGCATTGGCCGGCGCGGCTTAGGGGAAGGTGGGTGGGTCCAAATTGTCGTGTATCGATGAGAAGTCGATTAGGTGGTCCCAAGTGATCGGAAGTTCTGCTTGACTCGCTAAGGAACTCCATGCGATCGGCAGACAGTCATCATAGGGTACGATATTGGTGGTGTCGCGCTCTTCCGGCGCTCCCCAAAAATTCGCGTGGACAGGGTGTGCGAAGGCGCAAGACATTAGTGAGTCTTGCGGCATCGCGCTGCTGGACTCGGCAACCTGTAGTCCTGTTGGAGTTGGATCACACGGATGTTGTTGTGGCTCAGGTAGCGGATTCTCGTCCGGAGGTATAGCTCTTCCTGCTCGTCTTTCCTCTCCAGATTCGCTATCTTGCTGATTCCTAGAATCTTGCAATCCTTCCACATGCAAAGTATTTAACGGGCTGGCCGTGAGATTGTCCATTCGTGGGCCAAGTGTAATTTCCAAGCCGAGGGCAGCTTGCGTACCACCTGCTCTACGATACCTTAGCAACAGAAACTCCTTGCGAGCGGTTGAGCTTACATGTGGGTTGGGCATGTGAGATAAAGTGCTGGATCAAGCGCAAAGCGGTCATGGATGCTAGTCCACTTGCTCCGGTTGCTCACCAGATCGCGTGCAACCGCAGCGATAAGCTTCGGAGTGCTTTTTTTGATCTCGGTCATCGTTCGAGACGCTGGCGTGAGCTGTTTTGGACTGGCTTTGTCGAGTGTCAGCGTTGAGATGCAACTGGAGATTTCCCTCGCCCTACCTGACATTGCTGGTATAATTTTGAATGCTTCGGGACCCACGACCTTGGACACTTCATTTATCAGCCCCACGATAAATTTGGCAAACTGGCGCTTACGATGGCGCTATTGGTGTGTCTGTTCAGTCTGCGCATACCAGGTCCCCTTTCCAAGCAAAAGTACAGCGCAGCTCGCCAAGAAGGTGGCTTGCCACGAGCGGGTCGTTGCAGCGTTGGCGTATTTTTCGTGTTCTGTCGCTTGTGCTTCAAGGTTGACCACGCCAGGCTTGGGTCTGAGAAGCTCGATAGTCTTCGTCCAATCCACTTGCGCACCGTCGTTCCTCTGGAAGTTCTCAGCTCCCTCCAATATCCCATCCACAAGGCGTACGGCAGTTCCTCCGACGCCTGCATCCTCTAGAAACTGACGCTTGTGCGGTTGATTGCAGCCGTCATCTAGGCGTCGCCGCTTGCTACCCTGTGATCCCTTGGGACATTGACGGTCTTCTGCTGTAGACACTGGAAACTCGACTTGTTTTCGACGTGTGTTGCTACAGACTTCGATAGACCCCGCGGTTCCAGATGACGTAGCCGCGGTCTTCTTCGCCTTCGACGATTGAGGTCGTTGCTCTGTGCGGCTCTTTTGCCCTTCATGATAGGTTGAGGGTTGCGATAGCTGAAAGTTTATCCTGCTGCTTGCTTGTTCACTTGAAGAGGGTGCCGGTTCTTCGTTCAGCATGGGGGCAATGTTCCGTGTGGAACTCTGTCGAGTGGTACAGATGGCCTGGGACGTTGCGCTGGATGGTTGGTCGTTCGATCTAACCTCGGTCGCGGCACCATTGCCAAAGCAGGCGTGGGGAGTAAGTAGACGTGGGCAGGGCGTCTTTTCAAAGTTCCAACCAGGAAAGTGAGGCAAGCACCTGTTGATGTGCCGCGCTACCACTCGAGCGTCGTCGACAAGGTCTCGATCACACTTTGAGATATCTGGGCAGTGAAGGAACAGTTCATAGCACCAGAAGGTTTGATGGGGATGCGCAGTAAGGCAGAAGGGTACGAGACGTACGGCCACGCCTTGACTGTCCGGAAGGTGCACAAAGAATGTCAAAGGATTGTCTGATGGCTCCAACACTTTCAGTTCGTGATCCGACGGATCGTGAATACAGAGCGTGGACATTGTTACCACGTGGAAGCAAGCCTGATCGCAAGTGCAAAGCAATGGAGAGCACAAGACGTAGCGTCTAATAAAATGAGGTTCGTGCAAGCAGCAAGCATGCGATATCAAGCTATTCCCGAAAAGTATGACAGCGGCTGTGATCTTACTGCTAAAGATAGGCTTCTGTGCCTCAAACCACAAACCAACGACTTTTCGTTGTGGGACTCACATATTGATCAGGCGTTGGACCACATCCTTGTCTTGATCTTGGCTTTTAACTTTCCTGTTGACAGAGTGGTGGAGCCGTCAACCGCTCGACGCGAAGCTGGGAGCCTCACAGACGGAGTACTATCAAGGATCATTCGAACCCGCCTAGGCCAACAACGCCCACCCCACTGCAATCAACGCAAGCTTTGAATAGTCAATCATGCTATCATAGCAATGCAGACGAATCATACCCAGTCTTCGAGTGCAAAACACTTATACCCTTGTCATCGTCCGCCGAACGGACATCCAAACCCCGGCTCAATTTATCAGGGTATATCATGATGCCAAGCAGCCGACCGAGCAGTCCATACTCCCACAGCATGACTGAGGTTCGTGCCACGACTACCTGCTACCACGAGCCTGGCCTTGCGGTGCTAATGGTGAACAGGAACTTCCTCCCCACGACTCGAAGGAAGTCGTCGCAAAGAATAATTTGGAAATGCTCAAGGCGAGCAGTACAAGATGCTTATGGAGATCGCTTTTCAAGCTGCCGCTTACCCCATACTTCGACTGGAAGCCGGGAAGACAACAAGAGGTATTGTAGATGAACCAACTTAGATAGCAAAGCACTAATTTTTCGAAAAGGCGCCACCCACGCAGCTAGATATCTTTGGAGTGCTATGGGTGCAGGAAGATGACCAGATGATGCTTACTGTCTTGCTTACGGGTGGCGTTTGGGTGGACATGGGATCCCTCATGGCTGACCCGTTTGGCGTCCAACTGGTCGAGCGCTGTTTCCGCGGGCCATGTCCTCAAAAGTATCTGGTTCATCTTGGGGTCTCCAGAGGCACCCCTCTGACAGACTCCACTGAATTTCGACTGATTCTCCGCGACGTGCAAGTCGTTCACCAACCATCTGGCGCTTCTGTCGACGTCAATTTTCCCGCGCTCATCGAAAATGAGGGTTGGGACTTGGTAAAGCAGCATCTTGCCTGTCCACGCCAAGTTCTGGAAATTCTTGACGGATCGTACTCTGCTGGGCCTCCTCACCGTGACTGCATGTCAGCTTTCAAAGGGGTTATCAAGCGTTTCATGGAGGATTGGACATGTTTCGAGCTCTAGAAGGCATGACATTGAAGCGGCGGCATATCCAATTCGCTGACATAGATTTGCAAACACGTACGAACAGGCATGGAGCAAAGACAAATCGATGGCAGTGTTGGCCTAAATTCTAGTCGTTCCTCAAGGCACGTCACGTCCCTCAATCTCATTTGACACTGAACACGGGCCGAGCACCGTTGTAGAGACTCAGAAACTGTCGTGGAGACGCATTGACGTCCATGAATAACTTTTTCCCGAGCAATCTCTTCTCCTGATATCTCCTGAGTCCTGACCCTGGACCTTGTGAACGCTTCATCAACATTGGAGGGCGGGCGGACTGGCGGTCTCGGGCAGTGGTTGGACCGACGTGATTCGATCACCGCGGTGCACGGAGACAGCAGCTCAAGCAAAAGCTCATCGTCAGTCCCAACCCTCCTGAGAGCTACCAATAGCGAGCTTTGTCGACATGACAGGCCTCTATGCCTTGACTAAGCGGCGGCGAGCAGGCGCACGAAAACACAGGGCCGGGCCAATGTTGAGTGCTTCGAGCCTTCTGTCTGGATGTCGCTAGTGTCAGAGTGCGGTGATCATACCCACGTACGCTTACGACTAGTCCTGATCACGGTGCCGAGAAGCGACTTGCAGCTGGCGTTTCTCATAGTGCACCAGATGATCTGGCCGTATCGCTGCTCGTAAAGACCGACTGTATGCCGTGCGTGCCACAAACGGGCATAAGACCATGTGCCTTCGCATCATCACGGGATATGACCGATGACCGGAGCCTCGGTCATAGTTGGCCCAGTGGCGAGATGGTTGTAACAAGTTGGAAATACAACCAATGCATTCAGTAGCGTGTTCGCCTGCCACGCGACTGCTGCCTTTCTTTGGGGCCTGATGATGGAAGGCGAGACTAGTGCGTTGGCTGCAGGTCCTGGGGCGATATATAAGCCGTGGTTCTTTGCTTGTGAGACCAGCACTCACATCCGTCACCTACACCAGTAAAAGCTACTTGCGAGCGTCAAGACCTCGACTATGGCGGCCAGAGCATCTCCATGGAGCCTCATGCGCGCGCGCAATGACCTCCCACGGCTGTACGCGGAAGCAAATCAACCCGGAGCTTACGAGCATCAAGCTGTCAACTTCTGGGAGCAAGTATGTAGGGCGCTCACCGAGTCTATGGAGCTGGCTTGCACCATCAAACATCAAGTTCCTCCTGATACAGACCCAAGATCACCATACCGGCGACGCCGTGTTGATTTCACCGTCGACTTTTTCGATGAGAATCAGTCGAATCGACAATTCACGTTGTTGTTCGTCGAAGTCAAAGGCGCCCATGTCGCTGCAAGCGAGTACGAGACGGTTGAAGGACAGGTATTCGATGCCTCTGAGACATATGGGCGGTCCTTATCAACTCACTCCAACGTCGTCTTTGCGATGACGGCTGTTGGGACCAAATGGCGACTCTTCAAGTGGGCTGAAGACTTTCAGCCAATCATGCAGAGATACACCTCGGAGACGGACTTGAGAGAGTACCAGGATGCAGCAAATCCAGAAGCAAGCCTTACATTCCTGAACCTCTTACGAAGGATGTTGCAGCTTGTCCCTGCCAAATTGGCTGGCAAGGACTACCTGTGCGTTGAGCCGTCCAAGACTCCAGTGCCAATGTGAACTGATGATGAATACAGAAAGCCAAATGTTCCACCGCCAGCACAGCCAAGCGCTTCTGTGCTATCACAGCCACGGATGCCCAGCCAGCAAGTTGTTGGCTCTCAAACCCAATACTCCCGAGCGCCGTTGGCACAGCGACCTACCGTGGTGCCAAGTTCATCCGCTGCTGCATCGTCGTCCAGGCCGGCCCAGCAAGCTTCAACAAGTCAGGCGCCTCAGTACATTGAGCGTTACGGTTACAAATTCACTCCGGACGGGAAGCACATCTACAGTCCTAAATACAACACATGGCTGCCGATCAAAAAAGACAATGACGGTCAGCTGATCGCCGCTATAGGTGGTGCCTGGGCCAAGCTTACTTTGGACGGAGACGAAGACTTTACGTACGTCGACGGGACAGGCACAATACAAGAAATCTAGAAATTGTTCCAGATACCTTGAAAGGCGTATAGCAAATGATGCGAGCAATTTTGAGTGGTCAGGTAGCAGGTTCATATAGGCTTTTCGACAAAAGTTCTCCGCTCTGATGCTGTCCTTGTCCAGAATCCAGATCTTGCGTCGTTGGTCGATTAATGTCATGAGGCCGTTAAGGATCCAGTGAGTCGGAAGTCCGAAATTCCAATCTGGGCTTGATCGAATGACGTGAGTCAAGACGTTGTCGCTGTCATGGTACTAGGGTTGTTGTCTTGTCTTCACAATCTAAAACAATCAATGAAGTGCTGCGGTCTGCAGGATCTGTGCACAGCGGTGGTACCAGCTTAGCCTGAGGCACGGCAGGCCTCTGGGCGTTTGCTGCCGCGCTCGCTTCATACACATATAGCTCTCTTTCTTCTACAATATCCCTTGCACCATCAAAGTCAATCACTTTACGCCGTGAGTCGCCCGACAGTATGTCATCGAAAAGCACCTGCTGCCTGTGTCTTCAGCCTGGTAAATCTATGCGAGCTTTGCCAAAAGATCGCAGGTGGCATGAGGGCTGCTGGAATTTTGTACGGGCGCTGCTGCGCTCGCCTGATCATCTCACCGCTCGAAAGGTGTCAGTGTTGTATGACACGCTGGACTTTCTCTACACGCCGACGGAATCCATGACAAACGACCGGGCATGGCGAATTATTGCAGAAGTAGCTACAGAGTGTGATGGTCCTGTGCAAGGTCTACATCGCTTGCCAATAGAGTTAAAAGAGCAGATCTGGAGACTCGCATACCCAAGCTACGCGACCACTATCCTTACGCTCATGAGCGTTGCCAGAATGCTGGGTCCCACCTCTACTCTGCCCACTCGAGCGCCGACGCCTTGCTCGTACCTTACCGAAATCACACGACATATCAACAGCACACATTTACTGCAGCTATACGACACGATGAATTGCATCGAAATCATGCCGACTTGGGAGACCGAAATGCTTAGGAGATCAGCTCGACACTGGTATCGCCGGGTTGAGCTCAGCAGTAGCAGCCTCAGCCTCAGCTTTAAAGGCGCCGCGATTCAGTGGGTCAACCCGGAGCGATCCAAACTCGTGTGGGACTCTGCTTGCTATCAGGTTCCAGATACGGCCAATTGGTTTGTGCGTCCAATGCAAGAGGACTCGGCCTTTGTGAGGATGCGAACATTGGACATCGACACACACGTTACGGGAGTTTCGGCTGTGCGATCAGGACCGAACACTATCGCTGTACACGTCCATCGCGAGCAGCAGAAGGGATACGATACGGAATTCTATCGTCGCATAGAGGAGCTAGGGTCTGAGCTAGTCTGGGAATACTGTCCAGTGAATAATGATCGCCGCATCCATGCTTTCGCTGTACGCTATGTACAGGATTTGATGGAAAACCGAAGTGTTGCCGTCATCCTCAGCGACCAAGACAATGTGGTCCGCGAAAAGACTGTACTTGGACCATACGTTCCCCAGGCAAAGCGGGAATTCTACAGTCATCATTGTCTACATGATATCAACAGGAGTCGGACAACCCATCTCTGTGTGGCTGATCCACAACCCAACGATGATCGATTGTGGATCAGCGCGCGCTGCGAAAGCATACAAGCACGACAGCCAATGCCCGAAAACCCGGTCGCGTGGTGGGATCCGAAGCCCCCAACCACGCCCAAACCCGAGCCGTGCTGGGGCCATCTCAGTCTTGCGCGCGTAACCGTCGAGAGCTACCATGATTTTCAGACTTGTGAAATCAACAGAAATGGGCACTTGCAATGCATTGGTCTTCTGTTTCGGAAGGTGGACGGAAGCAGGCATGTATTTGGGCAGTGGCGCGACGACAAAGCGCAGAGCGAGCGTCACATGATCCCTAGTGACATGGTGTTCTGCAATAGCAGCAGTGGTATCGACCGTTTCGTGAACGTTCAGAGACAGGCTATCGACGGACGGTCCTGCATTCCCATTAGGGGCGAATTGGAGTGGTTCTATTCTGCGAAGACCAGTCGGGTCAGGCGAACGGAAACGCTACTCATTTGATTTCAACCCGTATTCGCAATTTGTCTGGACATCGCCGTGCTCACGATATTGTTGTCTAGATCTAATGTATTTGTCGCAACGCTAGCGTGAAGCCCGCCTTGAACACGTGGCGCCAACCATCGGCCTGCCGACGGATCTTCAGGTCATCAGAGATGAATTGGCGCTAACTTTCGAGACTTTCGACGAGCTCTCTACAGTCGACTGGGCTGTGAACGCGGCGAACGCTAGCAAGTCCATGTATCTGTTAGACATACGTTTGGAAGGACTCAGCGCCTCACAACCTCTAGTTATTGCTCGACAGCACGCTACGTACCTTGTCATTGCAGGTGACCTAGACTCCGTTGAGCAGCCAGCATGCCTGGAATTCAGGCGTACGACAATTGCTTGTGACCGTGGCTCTAGAACCAAGACGGGCGCATCCAGAAATACAGAGGCGGCACTGACAACCGGCTTCCGTTCGTACGGGACGACTTTCAATGGTTCTCGTAACTCTGTACTATCTTCCACCGCTTCCGTGTGCTCCGAATCGCAATCAAGACGTGAGGAATCATGCACTTTGGTCCGGGTGAGATTTGTATGAAATTGTGCTCACGTTGTAAGCATACGCATCATAAGAATGAAGCTCGAACATACCTTGAGGAGCTCGCCATAGCCTTCATGCTGTGTCCTGCTCAAAAAGTCCAGGAGATCTGCAGACCAATTGGACCCGTTATCGATTACTTGCCGGGCAACGCTTGGTCCCAGCTCGCCCTCCCACACGTAGTCCATGAGTTCGATCAACAAGTAGCCAACCTGCTGACTGTCGGACTCCCGTGTAGCTATCTTGGCTAGCATACAGTCGGCTATGTTTGCTACCTTCACATCAGAACATGGTCATACAAAGGTTGCAATGATCTCACCAAGCTGGATCCGCCCACATGCGTCAACTAGGACCTCGGTCGTCGACAAAGCATAGCTAAGATTCAGCTCATTCTTTATGTATGACAGTCCTCGAAGCACCTGCTCGTGTCAGCAATTTGCCGCTACTGTCGCCCTTGACATACTTCGCAACATATAGCCGCAAGCTCAGCCTCAATGAATGCTGCGCTTACGCTTGCGTTGACATCAGCTAGACTCACGGCACTAGTCTCGTACACTAATGTGAGAATTCCTCCATGCTCGTAGAAGTCTTTGAGATTCAGGACGTTGGCATCGTGGGTTACTCGCAGCTCTGCAAACCCAGCGCTTGGGGTCTTCCTTCTCTTGAGGATCACTATATCGAAGTTTGAATCAGTCCTGTGCGCTAGCGTACATTGTCCTCCCAGGTCCTCGTCGAGAATTGGCTGATACTTTCGCCAAGGTTCACGTTGGCTGTCTATGGCAGAGCTTTTCGACACCATATGGTTGTCACGCTTCCCTCTGCTAGCGCATGGTCGGGTCGCGTCGGACGTCGCATGGCGATTGAAAGACAGTGTATTCGGTAGCACGTCCAGTGGAAGACGTGCCGGTTTTTTAACGCGGCGGCCCGTTCGGTCGTCGATAGACCTTTTCTGCGGCACTACAGCGGTGACAGCCTCAATGTCCCGCTGCAATGGAAACTGAGTTGCAACCGTGTCACTGCGTTGCATGATCGTGGAACTGGCGCTGCATGCAATGTGAGAAGCAGATACGAAGTACTTATATCGCAGCTTTGAAGTCGAAACGGGATTTTAAAGACTAAATTATACTATTGACATTGGCGCTTAGGAACCGAAACAAGCCAAAGACCCCCTTTCCGCTTTTGAACTGCATTCGCGCAGCCTTTGCAACGTCGAGGGCGCCGCACCGACGTGCTAGTACCAAACGAGGCGTCTAGCTGCTGTCGCTCAATGAACCACTGCACTGTTTGTGGAAATCCTGAAAGTCTCCGCTTTGTGCCGTCAGACTGCCGAAGGGAAATGGTAACCATCTCAGAGAGCTCTCGCACAGAGAAACATACCCTTGCGGAATATTGATGGCATCTGGCGCAGATTGCTCGCGTGCCCCCAAATTCCGCCAGGTAGCCATGGTCAGTGACAAAATCCATCTCAAGTCGCCGACTCCGGGTTAACGACTTGACTATGTGATACGCATGATCTCGGCACCGTACTGTGCCTTCGCACCAAAACAGGCCATCTTCAAAAATCGGATGGTCGTCGAGTTCGAAGAAGAAAGATGAAGTCAGTAATGCGAATACCGCGCACGATCGCAGTTCACGGCCTCCTGGTTGCAGTCGGACGCTTTCACGGAGTCGCGGCATAGATTTCACGTCGTCCATGTTAGGTACGGACACCATTTCCAGGTTATAGCGGAAATAATGATCTTTGGAACATTTGTCGACAGCGTGTTCCAGTTCTTGCCAGGCGCCCTGTCCGTCGAGGGAGGATAAGAATGAACGGCAAAGACGAGGTACGAAACCGTCCAGCAGTACATGCCGGAACCTTGGAGCCTTTGGTGACCGAGGTTCCTCCGTTCCAGTCCCTAGAGAAAGCACAACGTCGGGCGAACAACTGTCAGGCTAGATCTGACGACTTTCCCAGACGGCTAGGTTGCACGGGTTGTTGAATCTTAGGCCGCCATCCTGGAACGTCCCATGTGGTGCTACCTCTGCAGGCGGGAAGAGTCTATCGAGGTTTAGCACGCCCACAAGTCACTACTCAACAAGATGGGTTTAGCAAGCATACACGGGGGCAGCGGAGGTGGCTCTGGCTCTACAGTGCACATATCAGCGGACGCCTCAATAACAATAAGCGATTTGGTTCCACACTCACACTTTCCAGATGGGCGGTTCGCTCTGAGGATCGGCATGATCTACTGGTGCGTATCCTACAAGCCAGTCAGCAATTTCCGAGCAGGGGCCTGATGCCGATACCTTTCGGGCGGCCTCGTGGCACGGCACTGTTGTAGTTCGTGAAGAGAAAGCACTGCGCATCAGAGATTGAGGTCGCTGTGACTGCCACCTTTGTGCCCGACATTGCGGGCTTGAACATGGTGGCATCCTCGCTGAACACCGCCCTGAGTGGTTGGTCGATGGTCTTTTGATCATAGCGCCCATCTGTCAACCAGCACTTGACCACTTCAGACAGCCGCGAAAAGAGACCGCTGTTGGCGTATCTGGATTGCTTGAACAAGCTTTGAGCGACTTCCTCGAAAACACTGCAACAACGCTCCGGCGTCCACTGATAGAGGAACATGATCAGCACAATCAAGCCTCCTACCACGCACCCACAGTTAGCCTTCTCGATCACTTCTGCTCTTAGAGTTCCTTACCAGCACTCGTGCCGATGCACGTATCGAACAAGTCTTGTAGAGGATAGTCATGGCCTATTGCCTCCTGTAGAAGGCGAAGGTACTCTAGCGGAATGATCCCTCTGATTCCGCCTCCGTCGATGCTGAGAATGCGGGTTCCACAAGTCGGAGGCTTCAACCGCACGACTTCCTCAAGGTTCTCGCCGCACAAAGGACATTGGCGAAGATCGAAGCGGTATTCCAGGCCGTTTGACTTAGAGCCAAATGAAGCAGCGCAAACATCGCACAATGCGTGGCCGCAAGCAAGAACGTGCTGTGGCTGACGGAGAAGACATGCTAGACATGAGCGATTACTCCGCAAGCTTCGCATGACATCGCTCCTCAAGGTCAGATTTGTTGCATGGAGCTCCGCCGACGTAGCTTTATCGTAGACAAGATAATCGAAGTGTAGGCGCAAGTGACGCTCTACTTGGGCTGAGAGGAATGCAGCCAAACTCTCCGATTCGTAGACTTGTTCGAATGCGACCTGGACTCTTTGGGCGTACAGTTTATGATACACATGACTGGGCTTGAATCCTAAGTAGACGTCAGCCTCTGCAACGCTTTCGCTGTAACGAAACCTACGATGAGATCCTGGCGGATAGGCATCCATGAGAATGCTGGAAGCGATAAGAGAGGTAATGCTCTCATAAGAAATCAGTCTGTCTCGACCGTGCGTAATAAGCAGCAGCAGGAAGCCTGTAAAGTCTTCAAGTCGTCCGTTGTATCTTCGGGTACCCCAAAGAATGCTGCATCGTGTTGCACCCAGCTCGAGCGCATTTTGCATTCGTATGCGAAACACTCCAGCAGTGTGGCGTGCAGAGAATTGCCAATTTTCAGCGAACAGGCTTTCCTTACACTGATCCAGTTGACGAAGGATTTCTTCTTTCAAAGGACGATAGATGGCTCTTGATGACAAAGGTTCGCCTTCGACATAAATCGTCGACGTGAGCGAGAAACAATCCGTCAGCCGTTTCGAGCAGGACTTTTCCAGTCGGTGATACAGCTCCCTTATATGCTCACGGCTGTGTGTGGCAGCTCGGGCTACGATCAGCAGTCGAGGTCGACAGTTGAGAGGAACATCCGTGAGAAGACTAAGCCCTACCCAGCGCGCAAGGGTGTCCGCTAAGGCTGAGGCGCTCGGAAAGTCATTAGCGAAAACCAGCACGAGGCTGGAGCTTGGAATGATCAGTCGAGCAGCAACCATATCGCGTACGCTTTGCTCATCTTTAGGTGACCACTGGAGGGGCGTCCTCATCTCAGGGTGACAAGTTGTTCGCGAAGATGACGGCAGCACGCCGCCGCCCACGTCAAAGTCTGCGAAATACACGGGATACTCATGATTCTCACTCGCGTTGTCGAGACGAAGGTGGGCCAGATCGCGGGGAGTAGTCTTCTTTATGTTGTTAAAAGGGAAGAGGTGGCGGAGAGAGTCGTCCTTCACTCTCCGGCCGATAAAGCTTACGATGGAAGGAAACTGCCGGGTAGGTCTTGCTAGAGACGCAGATAAATGTTCAAGTCGGTGCGTGTCAACTAGCGAGCAATCAGACAGACTACCAGACAGGCGAACCCAGGCAGTGTGTTTGCAAGTCATGGTAGGTTACTACTCATGCTAACGATACAGATACATGACGGTCATTATATAGCCCAGAGGAGCTCATGACGAAACAGATTACTCCAGCCGCCCGTTTTGACTCGCAATCTATTTTAAGGCCAAGGGGCGTTGGTGCCGGGGATGCGGAATTCTGCCGTACTCACCTTCTCTTCCCTTTGGTCTCTTTCTTGCTGGTGCAACAACTTTCAATCCACAGGCCCAAGATGCAATCAAACAACGACGGTGGCGAGGAATTCCTTCAGCGTCATCAAAATTACCTTGGTCGTGTCAAAATGGCGCTTGATTGCATCACTTTCGAGGACGAAGGCGTTCCTGGTGGTCGCACTTTGGACCCCAAGAATGTCAAACGCCTTCTCGCGGTTTATCAGAGTGAAGGCTGCCGACGACTCGAGCCCGAACATTCCATACCAGTCCTGATCGACGCGCAGTGTCTGCATAGGAGCGTCCGCAGCTCCGGCCTCGAGGCTACCAGCCTCCTGGACGTTCGCCAGCTCCCTCAATATCTCCAATTGTCTGAGGGCTTGAAATTGCTTGCGTTGCACGGCAGGCACAGGGTCGCTGCAGCACGTCAATTCCTTTCTCCCGCGGACCGGTGGTGGGTAGTAGATCTGTACTCGAATGTCCTTCCGCATGGCTCTGTGCTCGCGTTGCGGGCTGATGACCCTAACGCCCGCTCCTTCAGCGATGGGGACGTTTTTCGTCATCTTCGGCATTACCAGCAGATAGGAGATGGACCCCAAACGAGGAAGTGGGAATCTCGTCTTTCGGGAAGCAAGTTGAAAGATCTACGAACATTGCGGTCCAAGCATGACGCCTTAGCCGATGCTTTCGACTTGTTGTTGCCTTTTGTAGGACTGTGGACGGCCTTACAACTAGGTACATTCCACCGTATACTCACTATGGGATGCGAGGAAGTAAGCCGACCTGGTCTTGATCCTATGCGCGAGCTGATGACAGGAGTAGGAACTAGTGCACTACTTGCACCGCGTTCGAAACACATGGAGTATTATCCTTGGTGAGATCTCGCCTCTGCTTCTAGATACGAAATCGGTTACCATCTTGCAGCTGCTAGCTCCAAGCGTCTCCATCCTGGACAGAGCAACAATAGTCGCGGCAATGCACGCGGGGGAGCTATTTGTCCATGTGGATCAAGAACCGGTGCGTGAAGCTATTTTGGCACGGCTGATCTCTGTGCAGGGGCGTATTCCATCTTTGTACACTTTTCTGGAAGACACAAAATATCTCGAGCCGTGTGCGGCGATCATGCGCATACTCACCCCACCAAAAGCCAAGCGGTCCATTTCCAATCTGCTCGCCGCTCGATACAATCGACCACTCGACGCGAGTCTGGAGGCGCGAGCAAATATCTGGAAACAATGCCAAGCTTCGGCTCCGATTTCGCAACGCCTAGCCTATCTACAGCTATGGTTGTTCTGTTTTAGAAACTTTCCAATAATGCAGCCTTTACAACCTCGAAAGGACACCGGTCAGCCAAAACCAGAATACGAGATCAGCTAACATTACTTGCGAAGGTTTGCAGACCTTGCAGTCCGGCTCGGCTTTGGCGGGTCGGAAATCGACCAAGTGCGAGACCGTGATCCATTTGAGTCGGCTATCAAAGCTATGCTCGTCGCGACTGGTCTATATGACTGTGGCTCTATAAATTCCGCCCGAGTCAGTGGGCCAGTCCGGGCAGCATGCGACATCCTCAGAGGCATAACTAACCAAGACGAAGTAACATGTAATATGACGCCGCGGGTAACTTCATCAGAAATCGACGAGCCTCTCGGGCATAGATGCGGCCGTCCCTACAATCGTTCCTTCTTGCGAGATAGGGATATGCTCTATCTGGACCACATGTGTGGTCCCTATCCGTCTGACCGCGGCAGGTTTCTTAGCTCTTTCGGTGCAAAACGTGACATCTTCGCTGCATTCTTCGGTTCTGATTCGCTCGACTTGAATGCAGGCATTGCGAGTGGGCGCAGTAGTGTTGATCCTGACGATGAAGTACACCATGATACCATTGGGGAGCCATCGTCGCAGGCGGCTAATTCCCAGATTGTCGCGCTTGAAGGACAAGTGTCTTCGAGTACTTCTAGCAGCTACAGCTCTACGTACTCGCCTGCGCGTGGATATCGATTGGATGACAGTCCACTTGAGCCGCCGGAGACAGCATCACGTGGCGCTATGCACTACTTCACGCTGCTTGAAACGTTTAGAGGCGACTCAGCGCTGTACGGCTTACCGACTGATCTTGGCACCATCCGAGAGCTGACCAGCAATCTCGAGCTACTAGTGCCCACACCACAGAGCTCTCAACACCTCATGCCTTGGGTGGTGGTGGAGCCTCAATCTGGTCGCATCTACGTTGGAAGGGACGTGGTTCAAGTGCCAAATACCATGGCGGTCTTGTCAGTCGAGGAAGAGCAGCCCTACCATTGGCACACGGAGCCAGCTCGGGCATTGTCAAGAAGCATGCTGCATTACTCCATACGCAAAGGACCGCAGCACCTCACTGATGAAGAGGTCGCCTGCATTCAGCAGTTCTATCGCGCGTATCACCCTCAAGCGACAGAAGAAGACATCTTTGAAGTCACTCAAGCGTGTCCGTATGTATCAGGACAAGAGTCGCTGTAGAGAAATAAGGGTGGTCTATACACCTGTCTGACTACGATTTTCTTCCACCTCTGTCTCTGGCGAGTCACTGCCGTGCTCGCCGTCAAGTTTGTGAACATCTACATACAAGGAGTTGCAGAGCGGCTGGAGTTTCTCGGACCATTTCTGGAAAGACTCGCAGAACGCGACCACTTCATTCCACCTCCTGTGATCTGTTAGCGTTGTTCCACCGAAGAAGACTTCACGTACGATTCCAGATAATTGACTCTGTCGACAAGGGTGCTGCGTCTTCGCGATGTTAGCAAGGGGCCAACGAGTTGAACTGCATCAAGACATACAGTCGTTTCAAATCTTCGACTTCTTGTTGGATAGCCGTCAAAGACGGGCTTGGGCAACGTAGTCGCGCGATGTCGCTTATCGTTGGTGGATCTGGCAACATCTTGCTCCGGGCCGGGAACTCGCGACGGCGCTTGGTGTTCGGAGTGGTTGTTTGGGTATTGTGGGTGCCGGGTGGAGTTTTGTAGTCAAAAAGCGATTCCAGGCCAAGATGTCCAGACGGCAAAGCAGGCGCGGACAGCGATCCAGAAGGACCCTGGACGGTGTAGCCATCGAAGTTCGGCATGCCAAAGGCGGTGTATGTTGGGAAATGGCCAAAATTGCCTTCATCGTTGATTTTTTCCTCCCATGTCGGGTAAGAGTAATATGCGCTCGGACCATATGAAGCTGCTTCGGGGCGGAGGGTGGACGAAGACATGTTCGTGCAAACGGAATGTAACGAGACGACGAGGACATCCGTCTTGTTGGATTTTATCAACTCCTGCGATCTCGTTGACGCCGCTGTCAATCAGGACCCGTGCGCCGATCTTCGTTGGTCTGTTGGTTGATTCGCATATGTCGCATCTCTTATTGGCCGAGCATTGGCATTGGGGGCAAAGCTGCGATGCAAAGCGGCTGTAACGAACGCTCCCGTTACATGGATCCCTGACACTTCCAGATTCGGCATGGCGCTGGCTCAGCTACACTTGAGCCAAACGGGCAATCTTTGTCAAAATCTCCCACGATACGCTCGCTGATTGAAACAAGCCTTCGCAGGGTCTTGCAAGCAGGTTGCCATTTTCAGCTTGTAGGCGAAACGGGCGTCCGCGCAAGCCCATTTGAAAGCACCAGACTAGGACGTTGATCCCTTGAGTCGAAGGAATATAAAAGATGCACATGCCGGGCAGACGCACACGCAGACACAGACCCAAACACGACTTCGGACAGACCCAAACACAAGACCGCCCACTCAAAGGTTAAGGAACAAGCAACCACACCCGCAGGTGCAGGCTCAACAGGGCAGTTCGCATGCCACTTCGGGGCATGGCTTCTCCAATTCCTGCAACAGTAAGTCGTGAAAAGCCGCCAGCCAGCGCGATCAGCAGTGACTCACTCATCTGTACAAGGACCTTTCGCAACGGTCAGCTTTCGATCTGTTTAAAGAGTGTCTCCAACGACAGCATAATCTGGAGCTTAAGCTTTCGGAGGAGAGGATTGAAAACGGTCGTAAGGAACAGGAACATCTAGCGCAGCTAGGGGCTTTGCAGCTCTCTTATTATTCCCTTACGACTTGGCAGGCGCAGACGCAGCATCAGCTCCAGGAAACTTTGGCAGAAAAGGAGGCGTTACACACTGCGCTGGATCAGCAACACGTTCGCATCGACGAACTGCAGGCTCATTTGTCTCGAGAAAAAGACCTCAACCGTCATCACGAAACTTTATACGACGAACTGCTGAAATCCCATTCAGCCATCGAAGAGATGACCTCTCAGCAGTCGTTGCAACTCGACAGACAGTCAAAGGAGCTCGAGGCTACTTATGCCACAGCTAAGGAGCTTGGCGATCTGGCGAGTACAGTGCTGCTGACCGACGGAGAAAACGCAGGCACGTTCAGTCTCACAGACCTCATGGCCCATGACAAGTACCAGGAACTAGAGATCGTTGAGCTACGAGAAGAGCTGGACTACCTGAGGAGCCTTGACGGCGGTGAATACGTGCCGCTGCTGGAGCCTGACTCGGACTGGAACACGCATGCGTCCAGGTCAAGCGAAAGAGGTACAGTAAGCAACCCAGCGTCTATTGACCAGAGCTGACACAGTGAAGCGACCACTCCCATCAAAGTCTCTCTCGACACTATTCCGGTCCAGAACGACAATAAATTGGAGGCTGTAGCATTCGGATCAAGGCACAAAGACGTTGCGAGCGTGGAACAGGTCGCACTAGCACTGGTGGAAGACGACGCACGCGAGCAAAGCGAGTCCTCTGCCTACTTAGGCTGGCACGACTATCGAACGGAGAGACCGCTGCGGGAGGATGACTTCTATCCGTAGAGTCCATAGCTTCAATAGTCGATCAAATTTCTTTCAATCCTGTTGCCATGTTCAGATCTTTGTGAGCATGTAATTTCCATCTGCAAAACTACTGCATCGCTTTGCTGCGCGTCCCAGCCAAGGCTTGCAGCAGCTCTCATCTTAGCACTGATCTCACGTCCGTTGCACGTCTGCCATACACTCTGATCAGCTAAGTTGATTCGGTGCGTATTGTCTAGCAAGCCCTCTAGCGCCTGGATGGCAGGTGACTCACTCCATACTGCCCAGAATGCACAATCCTGTTTCATTCCACACACAAGACCGTTACAGAAGTTCCAATCTCGTTTCACTTAGTATTCTGGTGTATATAAACCTTGTCCTTCTCCGCACCATATCATGCAAGACTCTGAGACATCTCCAAATCAATCGTAGGGTATCAGTAGCTGGCTGCTGATTTTAATACTTATCTCCGTCTCGTGACTACTACGTAGACACTTGGTATCCTTGCGCAGCTGGCCTGCCTTGGCGTAAGTAGCAATCTTGTGGGGGGTACTTTCCAACATAATCCGAAGAACTCGACTGGACAACGACCTGAGCACCGCTACGGTGATAAGCTTCGAACTTAGAGATTCTGGGACGTGCATCCGGTCTTTGAGATTTATAGATTCCTCTCAGCAGTAGTGTCGCAGCTTGCTCGGTAATCCAGGAAGGAAGCTATGCCGCCGGCAAGGCGAAGACCATCAAGGATTGATACCTCAACTCCACGCAGGTCAGCGCGTCTGTTGGGCAACGGCCCGAGTACTCCAGCATTGAGCGATCCCGAGAATGTCATCAGACGCGTTAGGAGCGGGCCGCAGGATCCACCCAGCGCCGGCGCGTCTACCAGCGACATTGCTATTGGCTTAGATAGCGACATAGAGCCTGGTCCACATGCGAGTCCGTCGGCTACCGCCCCACAGGCTGCACAGCAACGAGGTAACAATAATGACACCCATCCTGCCGTGGAGCGACCTGAGGCCCAAACGAGCAGCGGCCATACCGACCGCCACAGTCCGCAGGCAGAGTGGACATTTGAAGGATTAGAACGAAGTGAAGCACCAAATAGAAGGGCAAGTTCTGGCTCCACGGAAACCGTAATACCGCCTGGGAGGGCCACAGCTTCCTCTACAAACGGGTCCAACGACCATGATGGAAGCACACGGCCAACGAGCCGCCGCTCATCAAGTCAAGAACCGGACACCAGTCAGAGTAACAACCCAGCGGCCTCCGGCGGTGCCAATGCCACGGAGCGGAGCGCAATTCATCGGGGCGTTCCTCCTCATCCTGATGCCACGGCGCAGGGTGCGTCCACTTCGACCCAAGACGCAGAAATACTTAACACTGCACATGACATGAGCTCGACGGCGAGTAATTCGGCAGGATCTCATAGGCCTGGCCAGCCTGGCCCAGCACAGCCTACCATAGAGCCCGCCTCTCGCGGCTCGCGAGCGCCCTCAGACGTTGTCATGCCCGACGCACCTCGGGGGACCGCAGGCGGAGGTGTGCCGTTGAACAATGCAAATGTCAGCGAAGGACGTGTGATTTGGGAAGGTCAGGAGTGGCGCATCCGAGGCTGGCGATCTCAAGGCTACGGCTATCAGTTCCTTCTTGAGAAGCTGGGCTCATTTGATGAATATCGGTGGGTTGCCACTTCGCATTTCGGACCCGGTCGCGCGACGCTATACCGCTTCACCCATGGGAGCATGCAAAGCGAAGACCGAAATCAGTTCCACCCCACCTCAATTGAGTTGCTGCCCGAGGACCTAGACAGGTGCCAGATTTTGGGTATTGCTTGGGTAGATAATCTCAACAGTGAGCCCACGCGGCAGGTAATGCAGCACATAAAGCTTGGCGAAGTCAATCCTCAGACAGGTGATATCACCGCAGTATACTGGCCGACAAGATCGACTTTCAGTAGCTGGAGGGGCCAGCGTCTCGCGACCAGGGATATTGAGCGATACTGGCGGGAATCACGACTGCGGCCACCTCCAGAACCACTCAACGCCTCAGCAAGGAGCTCTCGGTCTACTGAGCCATCTCGGTCCACTCCACCATCTCATTCCACCCAGCCAGCTCCATCCACTCGACCATCTCCTTCCCCTCAGCCAAATCCTACCGCTCAGCCAAACCCTTCCCCTCGGCCGACGCCTTCCGCTGAGCCAGTACAGCCCATAGATCGGGCCTTTTTGGAACAAATGATGAACTATATGCGTGCCATGGACAATCGACTGTCAGCTATGGAGCGTCACCTTCAGAGTAAGTCATGAACATATACTTATGAATCTCTCTAATTGGCCAGTAGATAACAGTACTCGATAGATGGCGATCCCGACCCGGAGAATGAGAATGCTAGCTCAACAGATGAGCACACATACGCCATGGATGAGGACTCTCAGTGTTCGATTTGTGCTAACGAATATGATGACAGTGCACACAGACGCATTATTTTAAGTTGCGATGATCGACACGTAATGTGCCATACCTGCCGACAGAATTTAGAAGCATTCAACAATCAATGTCCCTTTTGTCGTACCGTGCTCGGAGAAACGCCCTACCGCCGCCCCGATACTCCGTCACCTCCGCCACAATGGACTTCAGACGATGGTCTGTTTAGCCCGATCATGAGGCTTTAAACCGAGCTGAACCCCTGATTGGGTTGGTTGAGGTGTTGTCAGTCAGTCCACGATGGAACTAGGCCCGGCAGACGTACAAACACGAAAGGAACGTCCAACCTTATGGCATAATGTAATTGGTTTTAGAAACGGCAGTTACGCATTCTCGTTACAATCCCATGGAGTCGACCATCCCAACCCTATTTTCCCCTCCCTCTATCAAGCCTTTGTCTTGACTAGAATGTCCTGACCAGCCTCTCGGGTAACGCCAGAGACTTCATCCTTGAGAAACTCATCGTACCAGTGTTCCTCCACGTCCGGCAGGTCTTCTAACCAATGCTCTAACAACACCGAGCCATAGTCTTGCATCTTTGGAGCTTCTTCCTGAAAAGTCATCCAGCTCTCGGCAGTCCAGAGTGGCGTTTGTAATGATGCCGAGTGAAATGTTTGCGCAAGAATGCCATCCAGACGTTGCGTAATAGCAAAGCATTGAGTCTCAAGTACCGCCAAGCGGGCTCGGCTGAGTAGCGCCATGGCATTGTCCGCCTTCGCGAATGGCATCTTTTTCTGGTCAGAAACATCAAGCCGCCCGCGCTCGCAGCCGCTCTCCTGCTCGTCATCGCTGCGAGGGTCCTCCGCCAGGTCCATGCTTCCTTCCGGGTCCGGCGGCGTGCCAAACTGGCGGCGATGAACTCTCCGTGGCCCTCTAGCTGATCGCTCTCGTTCGGTTTGCATTACGTCGGCCGACATGTACTTGTACCCCTCCTAATTCTACAAGTCAGCGACCTGTAGAGTCAATTCCTTGACACAGACTCACAAGGTCTTCGCGTCTTGGCGGCCAGCCGTCACCCTCCGGATCCGAATTCCAATAGAATAGACCGTTTCTTCCCTTCTTCTTCACCGCCACATATACAGCGATATCGTCTGGCGAGAGGTCTACAAGCTCATGGGCCTTGCTGAACAGAGTCCGATGTCGCTTGCGGAAAGCTGCTAGCCAATTTCCTTCATTGGCCTGCATAATGGAAGAAGTTTGGGGTGACATTCAAGAGAAATGGAGCAGCCTCGCCGCTTTATGAGCCCGTTTCGCTTCTGATACTTAGCGCTCAGTCTGACTAAATATAGACAGCTTCCTGCAGCCGCCCAATAATTCAGACCTGAATTTATTTATTATGCTTAGCTCCGACCTTGGACTTGACATACGCATCTTTGCGCGTTTGATAAGACTCGATCATGAAGGTGGAAGCTATATACTCCCTATCACTTGGAAGCTGCATTGTATTTTTGCTGATATTTCAACTCTGGCACTCTTTCTATCAACACTTACGGCCATGTGGCATTCGCAACTTCAGAGGCCGCCTAGTTCTCCTCCGTATGATTCGAGAGCATCGTATCGTCGGTCCAGTCTCCTGCGCTCGAGTGCTAGGGGTCATATTGTTCTATGGAGCGACGCTGTTCTGCAATCTCTGGCGCATCGAGTCTTTCGCGCAAGCTTCTCAACGAGCCGCGAAGCTGAGTATGGTAACGCTTGTAGCATATGGTCTCGGATCCAGCATACCATTTGTCGCTACGATTCTGGGACTTCACTTGCGGTCGACAAACATGATCGTTTTGACACTGTATAGTATGTGTTTCTGTCAAGGTCTGGCACATGGTCTGCTGGCCTTTAGGAGTATGGGACCATCCAGCGATAACATAGAGCTTCCCGGAGGCATCGTGAGTTCTCAGTCTCGCTTTTGTCTGATATGTATACAGTCAGCTGATTGAAGTGCGTAGATTCTTTCAATGTTGGCCATCTACGTCATTGCGCTTCTTCTAGGCCGCTACATGTACGAGGTAATCTTGAAACTCCGGATAGGCTGTATCGCTGCCCTCCTGTATTTCGCCTGGCGACATTGCGCGAAATCTGCTGGCTTCGCGAGGAACGTGTGGCTCATTGCGTCCATCATAGCTTGCGTTGTCGTTGCAGTACAATTGATGGGATATGTATACTACAACACCAGCTGGGAGGCACGAGGAGGACAGATGACTTTACAAAGATTCGGGAACGTATCTAAAGTGGAGATCTTCCCCATCCGAGGATGGAGCATTCGAGCTGGGCACTACATCAATCTGACAGTCCCGAGCGCCGGGATATTTGCATTCCTGCAGGCCCATCCCTTCATGATCTGTTGGTGGGAAAGCGATCAGCACGGCAGGGCCATCCGGATGAGCTTGATCATACGGCAGCGGCGCGGGTTCACCGCAGACTTGATGCAGCGTAACATTGGTCTGAAAAGACCCGCGAGCCACGAAGAGTCGGGTTCGACAAGATCGCCGGCACGGGCGTGGGTGTACGGACCATTAGGAAAGACATACGATCTGAGTCATTACGGCATTGTGGTACTGCTGTGCACAGGTGTTGGCATTGCAGCTCATATGCCATTTCTCAAAGAGATCATCGGAGCTTCCGAGAATTTTCGGACAAATACTCGTAGACTGCTCATGCACTGGGAGCCAGAGGACGCGGGTAACAAATCTCTGCATCAACGACATACATGGCATGGCTAATGTTTGACCGATAGGTGATGTTGATTGGGTACATGAGTGGATGACTGATGCCCTGCGCCAGGACAAAAATCAGCTTATCTCTGTCACCATCTACGGCATGCGCATGCGGCAAGCTTCATCACTTAATCTTGGTGGCCATGATCGCGTCGTTCTCGATCAACATGGACTCGATGCAGAACACATCCTTCGCACTATCACCGCATCCAGCGGCAGTGCTATTGCTATGCTTGGTATGTTGTTATTTCTCAGTGATTCGACAGCGCTGATCCCGACGCAGTCTCGGCTCGACGGGCAGTGCGTAATGAGGTGCATGATGCGGTCCGACGTACGCCGGTGTCACGGGTACGGCTAGAATATACAGATTTCCAGCCTTCCGACTGATGATCGGCCAAGACCCTATCAGGAGGGGCCTACCGTCTACGGAATGGCGGGCCACAAGAGGCCGGGAGAGCTTGTAGTGTAGGATTTGTATCCCTTCGCTTGTCGCCGCGATGCTGATAATAATAGTCGAAGTGTACTGTGTGGGTAAGTATGGAAAAATTCGTGTCCAACGTATCTCATCCAATCTTCAAGTCGAGCATGGAAATCGGAAAGAGTCTGGTAAAAAAAAAAGAACGTTGCAGTGGGTTTCACGAGCCAATGAATCCCTGGTCTTCGTAACCCTACGTCTCAACAAGGGGCTGACATCGAAGCGACCTTATGATGCAATTTCTAATCAATGTCAGCTAAACTTTCAATCAATCCTCAATGAATACGACATAGGGTAGAGGAGTAGGAACTTTGGACAGGATCTGATTGGCAGCAAAACCCTCGAGGAGTGGGGCAGGTCGCTTCGATGTCAGCCCCTTGTCACGGCAGAGTATTCGAAGGTATAGATCAGGTATCACATTCTTTAGTCGAGCGATAAGGATTGGCTTTATCTTATCATGCTCGCTTATTATGATTGGTCTGCGGTCCTCAGTACGGCGTAGGGCCCCTTGTCGTCTGTGACGGTGGCCAAGAGGCGCTAAGTAGGGCCTCAACAGTGCCCACAGGCCCCATGCTCTGTGCACTCCGAGAATCCGACTTGGCTCACGACTCTGATCTAATGCACCAAATGAGGCGAATCGCTTGAGATAGATGCAAACCAGATTGCGATTGTGATGATTGCGCCTGCAGAAGACGCAAAACGCACTCCAGAAGCTTGAAGTGAGGTCGCGATAGAGTTCCGGGATGAAAGCTTAGCGGGCGCTTACGCGAACAAGTTCTCGATCAGGTACGTATACACGGCACGGCGGGCAGCTGTCTGTAAGCATTTCCGCATTTCCTTGCGAAGTCGCGCTTGCGGAGGATGTCGAGACTGCATGACAGCAATCCAGATAACTGCTACTACCGCCACCTCGTGTTTTGAGGATGGACGCTACCGAAATCAAAGCCTGTTTGTTCAATGCTGTTTCGGTTGCTCTCTAGCATGTTTGTTATAGGCCGTTTCGGTTGTTCTGCAGCATATCAGCGCCTGTTTCGACCTTTGGATTAGGCTGGTTCCTGTCTAAAGCTGACGAGGAGCCGCAGAACCCTCAAGGAACTTGCGCCAGTCCATCTTGCTAGTACTCTCTCTTCGTCCCAGTCTATTTGTTAATCTATGCCTGAGTCCTATCGGTCTAAAGCGGATGCTAAACACTGCCCAGAGAAAGCACGCGAGCCTTTGCCCGCCCAGAGCATCCCGGCGCAAGGAACGGGAGCCAAAGTCTGCCATATCCACCGCATAGTAGACACGCGCGAGATTCCGAGTGAGGAGCTGATCACTTTGCAGCTTCAGGCTGAGCACAAGGCTCAGAATTAAGCTCATATGGCGGAGCTTTCTATGCCTGTTCAAGACCGCGTCCGTCAATTCGAGGATCTGACGTCGACTGATACAGCTGCAGGCGTCGGGTGCGACAGCATTAGCGCCTGGGATTCGAAGCGACCTGGGCGATTGGAGCGTGCAATGCGGTCTCTAATCGACGAGATACAGAGTCAGACACGATCCCCCAATGCTGCGACCTCAGAGACGGTGCACATTAGTCGGGCTACAGCTACGGGTGGATCGCACGATCTGATTGTTGAGTGCATGCATGCCCTTCGTCAACATCTTGTTCGCCTACCAGATTGTCGCTGCAGACTTGACATCGAAGGTGTGTCTCATGGCTTCCGTGGTTCGTCCAGACTAGAGAAATCTGACAGATCGGACGCAGAAAATGGGCTATTTGCGGTTTATCAGGTGTTCGAGAGTCGCCATCAGGGCACCGAGAATATCTCGTAAGATGGGAAGATACGTGGGAGCCAGAATCTAACTTGAGTGGGGAGGCCGCTGCAGAATTCTTACACGAGCACGAAATGACAAGGCTTTGCAAGTCACGGAAAAGGACTAGGACATCAGCGGTCACCCCAATTCAGGCGGCAAAGAAGAAGGGGACTGTTTGACATGCTGGAAACCCGGTTTGACTGAATGTTGGATTTCCTATTGCTTTGTAAGAGTCACGGCATGTACGCCTCATATACCTTTCGCCTGGCGCAAGATGTCTCGCAGAAGGTCGTGTGTACTTCTGTTATAGCAGCGGACGTTTACGTAGGACTTGCATCTCACCTATCGAATGTCGTGTGTATGGCTACATGTACTTCATTCCATACCAGTCTTCTGGTCATACTACAGTACAAGATTTATACCCAGACCTTGTGGTTCCCCCTGTGTTTGCCGAGGGCCTGTGACTGTCTGCTCATTGGAAGCTCGGAGACAATTCCAGAGCTGCAGATTCTCTTCGCATATGTAGTCGAAACGCGATTGCAATTCGCAGTGTTGATCTTTCAAGAGTGCTACAGTGTCTTCGAGCTCCCCGATGCGCACAATCAACTCTGCCTCTCTCTCAGATGGTTCTTTCTCCTTCAAAAGCATTCTGCAAAGATTATGCTGATGTGAGCAATACTGCTACAGATCGACGTACACACGTTCGAGTGCCTCGTAACTTGGAGTGCGGGGCAAGAGAGCGTTTGCCTGAGGGGGCACGGGGAAGACTCTTTTGTCTTCGATGGCGACGCGAAGCGCCAGTACATCCTTCGCAGCTAAGTCCTGGAGCTCCATGCCAAAGCACGCCGCTAGGGTAGCAGGGTAGCGCCAGCGGTAGGGATCATCTTTCCCAGGACGCGTTGTCACTAAACGCGAGTCGATGTCAAAGCCAAGTGTGTTTTCTAATTGATATCAGTCTTCGGCACAACATGCAGAACCGCAAACCCACATACTGATGAGATGAGCCAGAGCTCGTCGAACGTCAAGTATTTGTCGTGCTGAAACAAAACTCGATGGAGTGATCATTGTAGAGCAATCTGCCATCATGCCGTATCTACGCGCTCCATAGAACCCTGAGGAACGAGCAGCGATTATAGCTCGCAATCGAACGTGGCACAGCACAACAAACGACTCGCCTAAACCTGGCATTCGCTAGCGCACGTTGGTCATCGACCTAGAAAGGCTTGTGTTGCTCTTCTGGGATATCTGCTGTGTCCGCTTCTGAGCGATGATGGTATTTTCGGCAGTGGGTGACAACGAAAGGTTAGGGGACCCTGCAGAGGGGAGTAAGGGGAGCAGCCATACGCAAATAGCCTTGTGGAGTTACACTCATGGCAAAAGCCACAGGCAAACAGCCTTGTGAGATGAGACTCGGGGCAAGAGCCACACGGTCAAAAGCCATGCGGCAACAAAGCCCATGCGGCAAATTTAGACGTGGGGGACAGGTAGCCATGCGGCAAAGTCTTTGCAACACATCGCCGTACGGTCAAAGAGGCCTTGCGGAGGATGCCGCATGTCGTGAAGTCACATGAGGTGAAAGCCATGCAGCAAAAGACGCACGGGCGCCGCTCTGCGGCAAAAGCTCTGCAGTCAGTACAGTACGCGAAGCGCTCGGGACCTGGCGCTGCAGCTAGCGCTTCCCGCCCCCTGGCAGGATCATCACAGACAAGGACGGCGAGGACGGCAAAGAAATTCAGTACACGGTAGGAGCTTTGTCATGGCGATTGACGATCAGCTCGCTCAGTCACTTGTCACGATCGCACATAACTCAAAGAAGCAGAGCCGCTCGCTAGCGGCAGACCTATCCGTCGAAATATCATGGAGAATGCGTTTAGAATACCGCTGGGTTATCTTTGTTGATGAGATAATCTATAGCACGTCTAGATCGATGCACGTTGTATAGACCTGACCTTGCCAATCCCAGACCCAATAGAGGGTGAGCATCGTAGGTGCTCTATAGGTAGGAATGCGGACCTTGGTAATGCACCAGAGCTCTTGCCCTTGAACAGGATCCTTCGTTCCCGGATAGGGATACTGCTGCTGCCTCTCGCTCTCGATGTAGCTGTCGGTCGAATACTGGTAACATTTGCCGTCGTCAAATGGCTGGGATGTAAGTAGCCTTCCTCGATGATCCCCGCCAGTCCCGTTGTGGTTCCATCTTCCATGTATGGCTCGCAAAGTATCAGATGGTAAGCTGTCAGTCGTGCTATATACGTAGACATTTCCCGTGCCTCTTTTTCCTACCGCATTGTTCCACGGTTTGGTGACGTGGCCGTTCTCGTTGTATTGGAGCGCCACTAAGGTACCTCCGGGAACCGTCAGCCTCGGGCTGTCTACCGTTTGACTGGCAATTTGTTGGCGAGGAGAGCAGATTGGGGTCGCGTTTCCGGAGGTTGGAAGAATCTCCCAGGTCATCAAGCTGTCGGAAAAAAGTGGGACCGTGCTTGTCCGCAACACTATGTACACATGCATGCACGTCAACAACATCGACTATCAAATGTTCAGTTGGCGGCTGACCGTTGTTCCTCGCGTAGCCACTCGAGGACAAGATGACATCTTCACCAGCTAGCGGATTGAGTCTCTCCACCCAGCTATGACCTGCCGCAAAATGGACTATCATCAACAGAACCAACATTCTTTCGTCTAAGCAGCGGACCTTGAATATTTCAAATGTCGCGCTCCGATATATAGGCTCCATTGATCTAGAGCTGTTTCGCCTCAACAGCATCCAGAAGAGCCTTTGCCTTCCCGTCCCTCCATTTACTAGCCCCCCGCCTGGGACGAAACGGGCTTCAGAGTGGCGGCGCAGCGGTTACAAGGATGTCTATCCGGTACACCAATGGTTCCTTGTTTTATCTGTGTGATAGAACTAAGCGCGAGCCTCTAAAATGTAGGCAGGAGTGCGCTAAGCGTCCAAGCCCAATTCGGCTTCTACAGTATGCCCGAAATGCTTTCTCTCACAAGCGGTTCCTTCGCCCAATGGTCATGGCGATGCTGTGGGCGGCTATTATCATGAGCGCAAAGTTCAATATATAAAGGGCCACTTGTCATACGTGAAAAGCAAGGCACGATTCCGAGCCATCATGTTCAAGTCCATAATTGGGTTGCTGGCCCTCCTCCCTACCTCTCTGGCGACGCACGAGCAGCCGACTCAAGATCTACAGCTTCTTCTACCCGAAAATGCGGACGTCACAGGCAACCCTACTAGCACGGCGGGGTCCAGGCTTGAGGCCACTACAATCACGACCACTGTGCCCAGGACTTACACTGATCTTCCGAGGATCATCTATATCACTCCCCTGGTTTTGATTCCCCTTGAGGCCTCAGCGCAGCCTGGCGCCTCCGAGAAGTCACACGGTGCTGCCTATCGACCTAGATGCGACAGCAGAGCCTGTGCTCATTGTCGATGGTGGTATCATTGTGCTTTAGGCTCTTCATGGTCAGTTCAAGTCTTAACATGGTACGAAGCTGACCGCTAACAAAGTGCTTGGTACAAAGCATGCCATGTGACACTGCCATTTACTGCTATGAATGTTATCATGACCATAGCGACCATGGGCAGAAGGACATGGAAGAGGGTCATAGCAGGATTGGGAATCAAGACAAGCAGATATAACAATCAATGAGTCAGTAGTCTTGATGTACGTAGTTCGGGAGCTATTCATCTCGTATCGCCCCAGTATCTCCGTATCCATGCCAGCCTGGTATGACAAGAGAAGAATCGGCAAAGAACCCCACTGCGGACTTGACAACGCGTCCAATCTCGACGGCTTCCAGGAACAAAGGCATCTCCAGTCCCTGGACCTGTGCTGCCACAAGTATCGTACACGTCATCATCAGCATGGTAGAGCATGCTCTGCGTGATAAATCCACATTTGAAATGTACAGGGTGATGTCATGTGCCACTCGGCGCAGTGGAGCTGCTGCCATCCTGCAGAAAGCTTCACTCTCGTGTGTTGATTCGTGCCCGATGATATAGCCAGCAAGCCTTGGACACATAGCGCGATACATATACACTAGTGCTGGAGATACAGAAGACATGCTGAGAATTAGTTTCTGCTGCACGAAGTACGTTGCCAAATGTTTGCTGCAATCCAGAGATGGCTTCATCGGGACTGTCTGGGCCCTTTTGTACCTTGGAGCCAAGGCCGAGCCATGCAGAGCCGAAACGGGCAACGCTGGCGCTGTCTCGTCCAGTTTCGGCATCAAACCCACCTCGCCGAGAGTCCAAGTATAAGGGCCGTCCTAAGCGCTTGTTCGTGCAGTCCAAGTCGGCGCTGCATTTCGTTCGTGACAATGGCCGTTCGAAGAGTGAAATTTTATATTGACCCCGTCAGCTCCATCTCGCGACCGCCCTCTCCATCAGAACTCGACGCATTGGAGGGCTTTGAGCACCATTACTTGGCAGCATGTCATTTTTGCTCATTGTCCGGGAGTGAGCTTTGCGCGCTCGGTGTCCGGTTCGCGGCGCAAATTGCCTCGCTGCTGTTCTCACGCGGCCGCATAGTCCTTAGCACACGTGCTTGGGGCGTGATCGTTGAGGTCCCATTCTGCCTGTACAATTGCAGAAGACTGTTGTTCCACCAGAGTCTTCTTGCCATGGCCTCCAGACAAGCGCAGTGGGCTAAGCAAATGAGAACAGCACGGGTCTATGAGAGTACCGTGTCGCAGAACTGCTACAAGGGCATGAGGCAATTGGTCATAAGATGTGTGAATGAAACATCAAGGACTGCGGAGCGCATCTGGCTAGAGAGAAGGACATACAGATAGATTGACGCCGCCGCACTCAATGTAAGCTTTTCAAAGACGGAACTGCAGACTCTTCACCAAACTCAATGAGCTCCAGCCAGAAAAGATCGCTTGCTTCTGTGCCTTGTGCCAAGAATCCTGAGTCGTCACCAGTCCTTAGCAGGTCCCTCTCAAAATCGTAACGTCGAGGGGCACGGCAGTGTACCTCGTGCTCCAAAGCTAGATGATTCTTGAGCATTTCCTCGGATGGCATGGTGCTGACACAGCTTCTAAAAGGACAGCGATGGTCCAGTCCGTTCAACAGATCCATGGGGTTGGCCGTTGCTGTAACTGTTGTCGCCGTAGCATACCTGAAGTGAAGGGTCTCGATATGACTTTGAAGCCTTTGGAGACGGCTAAAGCGATGCGTACGTTGATCAACCGGCAGAGAGGCATCGTTGAAACACCAAGGACATTGCAGCGCAGTGAAGGAGCCCTCGTCAATGATGGTATCTGCATGGTTGGCATCAGTCGTCGAGATGGCTGCTGGTTTTGGTCGATTAGGCGAGAGTCGAAGCTCACGGCGCGAGCATAATGCAATCATGAGACTCAAGGCCTTGCGTCGTTGAGCTTCGGCTTCGCCAGGAGCGACGGCAGAAACGTCATCATTCCTACAAAGCAACGGGATAAGCATTTGTCGCTCCTCGAGGGAGGCAGGAGTTGCTGGTAATTGTTTAGCAATGGGGCGCCCAGAGCGTTGTCGATCTATCTCGGACGTCCCCACATTTGCAAACCACTCTTTCCACTTAGCCTCGTGCAGTGCTCGGCGAATCCTTTGTTGGGTGGCACGAAACTCCTTCTGCAAGACTCGGTAGTCCTCGAAGTTTGGCGCCAACTTTCTGGCCTTCTGTATGGATCCGTAAGTGCATAAGAGCTGATTCTTGGTGTCCAAGAGCTTGTTGCTGACTTCTCGGACGTCTTCATGATGCGCAACCTCGTCATTGGAAGGCATAGGTACGCAGCGTCCAGCAAGAGGATCCCGAGTGAGGCCCATGTGGCTGCCAAGGCGTATAGCCCAGTCTGCGGATGGTGTGCCGATGAAAGCGGACATGGTGTCCGCAGCAACATGCTGGTTAGTGTAGAAACGATCATAAATTTCCGATCGCGAATGACCCATTGCACGATTGCGCACCGCGGTGCTTGCGTGCTCTATTCAGCTGTCAGTGCTGAAATTGAGGACGAGCGGTGCATCAATCTACTATTTATCGCTTCTCCAGCACCCCGGCGCAGACCGTAGAACTGGAGACCTTGCTTCAAACCTACTGCTTTGCCGAGAGCTGCCGCTTTGTCCTTTGCAGGGCCGTACGGCCAAGCTTTGGACGCCGACACGCGTACACTATCAATTCCAGGCTCTTCATGTCTCAGAATTGGCACGTCGAGCATGTCTTCTCTCCACTCCAGGGGTATGGATAATAAGCCACGCCGTTCATCGACCTCAAATCTGTACAGATCGTCGGGCTGCTTCATGTAGGCGCTTTTGAAAGCTTGGTCTGCAAATGCCAAGCTAAGCACGTGCATGATGACGCAGAACGCCAAGTTATCGTCGCGCTCGTGGAAGATGAACTTAGGCCTAGAGGTCTATTGTCAGAAGCTAAAGCTTGCATCAAGACACGACTGACTCACGGTAGACCTTTGTTTCGCTGGTTCTTCATGAGCCGAAAAGTGATGATCATGAGGATCAAATGTTGACCACCAGGCCCACGGACCTTATACATTTCTATGTCCTTGTATTTCAATAAGTCCGGTTTTGCGTCAGCATCCCTGGCAGAGATGAGAAAGTCAGGATCATCACCCGGATCAGCATCTTCGAGGGGCTTGGCTCTATCAACCTCAAGCACGGCTGATGGGCGAACTCCAGTGTATCCCAAGAGAAGGAGGACAAGGGCCAGCTGCACACGATGACGCTCCGTAGGAAATGTGCTGGTGTCGTGAGACCAATGATAATTCAAAAGTATCATCAGGTCGTCAATATTTGCTGTGCCTTTCTGTTGTCGTCTCTCATGCAGCTCGAAATCTAGCCTTAAATCTTGCTTGATGTACATTGTCATTTCTGAAACCAGATCCGGGTCGAGTTGATGGCCGAGCTTTAGTCGATATGCCATGCGCCAATGCCGTACCGTTGAGAAGACACTGTTCAAGCATTCTATCTTAGAATGATTGACGCACCAGTGCATCCACATCTGAAGACGTCGCAGACTGTATTTGTCTAGATGCTCCTCGCAAAATGCAGTCCATCTCTTCCACGCTTTTTCGGCATTCTGCAGGCTTGTAGGACCAAGACGATATTGGCTCTTTTTCGAACTGTGAATGAGCTGTGCTCGATAATCGATGACTTTGCGCGCCTGCTTCTGCTTTCGAGATGCAAAAGGTGCCATCGTGGGCGCTGATGAAGACCGTATGCCATCGCATGTGCGCAGATTCTGACATACATATAGTAAGTGCAGCGCATGGAAGCGAATGACCCCATGCCATTGAGGAGGATGAAACGGGTCTGCTATCTAGCAGCTCATCGGAAGACTCCAACAGCCAATACCGCCAGGCCATCAGCCGCCGTCGCTTAGCCCAATTGAGAAAAGACAGTTGGTAAATATGCTTGCATTCCGGAGCACAAAACACCAGGTTTTACGTTCCAGACACCAAGTACACCGCGGATCCGCGTGGACATTGTCAGTCAGCTCGTGAGCTGTCGTACAGACAAGAAACAGTTTGGAAGATGTTGTGCATACAACGGATCTGCGACAGGCATTGACCGCCCTCTGGGTGTGTGTTCCTGCATCATGTTATGTTGCTGGCGGTTGTCCATGCCCAATGGGGTGGTGGGTGGTGAAGAAGAACTTGAAGATGCGGCTGGAGACGCGCCCGAGGCAGCTTCGACATCACACCTCACCGGTTGACTCTCATCAAAGCCTCCTCGTGACAATAAGGGTGTGAATCATCGCAACACTTCGTACGCGTAGTAGCACAAGCGCATGCGCAGAAGCAGAATCATCTTCGAGGGAGACCACTGGCGGCGTCTCCATTGGGATCACCCGGAGCAAGCGCAGACTGCTGCCTCGCTACTCCCGTCGGCCAAGGCCCACCAGGCTCCCAGGCATTCATGATAGCCTTCGACCATGGCCTCTCCGGAGTCAGCTGGCCGAATGCAACTGCACCAAACAGAATACTGCCGGCCAGTCATCAGCTTCCGACGCAGGCTACTGGTCCCATCCCTTCGTGTCTACCCCCAGTCATGTTGGCGTTGCTCTGGTCTCCCCGATCCCGCGTACTTGGCGATGTTGGTTCCGCCACTCAGGTTGATATTCTTGGCTGCGGCTTTGCTCTGAGTCGCAAGGCATCTACAGGGAAGTCAGGGTAACACATCTGACAGTCTCGAAATACGCATTGGTCTTTGTTTGCAACGTCACTGGCGAGTTAGCCGGCGGCCGTCATGTCGTTGGCTCTTGTGACTGGGCCTGGCGTCGTTGAGGCCACCATGCTGCGCCTGTGTCCAGGCAGAACATGACTCTTGCCATTATTGCCTTGTACCTTTTTTTCATGTCATGCCTACATGTATCCAATATAAGTACGCTGTGCCTTATGAGTCTTTTCATCCTCCCTCACAGACAACCATTCACAGTACAGCACAGCAAGCCACAACCGACACCAGCGACCTAGTCGTCAACCCAAAGGACTACAACAGCCTGACAGATCGGAGTTCAGCTCGATATCACTACCTTGCCGCATTCCTACAGCAGCCAATTCGACGATACCGGCCTTCAACGTACCGACCATGACTCGCAGCTTGCCGTGGACGCTACCTCAGTACGCCGAGGTCATCGACCCGATGGCGCGCTTAGGAGCCAGTCCTACCGCTCCTCGACCAAGGCGACCCCTCCAGCCCACGGACGATGGTCGGCGCCAATATATCATGGCTCGCCATCCTCAGCCGGGCGACCCAAGCGTCGGTCGTTTGGCATCTGCTCCTGGCCCACAGCCTCGCGATCCTGGCAACGATCGTCTGACGCCATTGCTGGCCTCGCCCTCCACCAGCGAGAGGTCCAGCAATCGCCGGCATGGTGGCGGCAAGTCACCAGGAGATCCACAGCCTCGTGATCCTGGAAACGGTCGTCTACCCGGCAGGAGCCGCGGCAGACACTCTTGAAACGGTCCTCAGCCACGGCATGCAGGTGCGCAGAACCCTTCTATATCGAAGACGCGACTGCCCGATGCTGACCCCATGCTAGGCTTCTAAGCCCAGAACACCACGAGCAGTTCTCAAGTTGCTGTGCACGCCACCAGGCGACTGCAGTGACTCTACAGCTGCTCGACCAAACATTGACAACATTTTCCTATCTCGTCAGCAGTCGCTTTGCATTTCAGTTGAAGTTTGAGGTTCGGGCGTTGGATAGAGGTTTGGCTCGCGCTGGCCGTGGGTGGTACACAAATGGGACACAAATGATAGACAGGCGGCCGTAAGGCCAAGGCAAAAAATCCTCTCTTTTTGGCATAGCGCGCGAGTTTGTGCTGGAATGAGCATCAGAGCATAGCGTGGGCATTGACTTGCTGTTGTTCGCGATAATACCGCAGGATGGGTCTGTCACAGTTTAGCATTGCGTGGCGGCACCTTTCGTAAATAGATGAGCTGGTCTCAAAACATTTCATGGGAGCACAGGACGGACTTGGAAGGTCTACGTTCATTCGTTAATCATCGTGCTACTTCGCAATCCTTCGTGCAAGCCTGCAGTCGGCTGACCCGTCGAGTCATCTGCCTTGAGCACCCATCTCGTGGCGGACTCAGTCCGTAGATTTGTCCAGGGACGTCGGCTTGTCCTTGATGGGCAACTCATTGCCGGAGAACGACTTGTACTTGTCGCGGATGAAGTCCGAAATTTGCTCGTCTTTGGCCTGTTCCATCGCAGACTCGTTGTTCTGCGGACCTTGCTTGAAGACCTTCTCTTGGACGAGATCGATACCTATGGCTGTTAGTGTGGATGTCGTGGAAAGTCCGTACGGGCAGGTATGTATATACCTTTGTCGAGGTCTGCAGGGAGCAATCAGTATGTGCTTAGGTACCACTGGTCCATGCCGACCGGGCTGACTTACAGTCCTCGTTCTTCTCGCTTGCTTCTCCTCCGCCAGCGGCATTGTTGAGCTTATTCCCAATCCCGCCGAGGAACCCGCCCCCTCCACCTGTCTTCTGTTCGCCCTGCTGACCATCCTGGTGGTTTCCACCGCTGCCGCCGGCGAGGTCCTTGATGAAGTCCATGTCTGTGGATTCTCGGTGCTTGTAGACGTAATCTCTTCGTATGTGTGAAAAGAGGCAGTAAGGTTATTGCTTCAGGAACTGCGTTATCGCGGACCTACCTAAGCACGTTATATATGACTATCGCGGGACAGCATGTTCACGGCGGGAGCCCTGCTTGGCATGACGTGAGAGGCCTCACCGTTTCACATGTCCGTGAGCACAAACAAACAGGGAAGGAGCGATTGGCGAGACGCGATCGCCGGAAGGCCTTGCTGGCTTGTTCTGGATCATGGGAAGCAGAGCTGGTGTGTGGTCGGGTTTCAAGCTTGAAGGGTCCCCACAGTGGACAGCTTGGACCCTTGAGCATCGGGGTCGCGATACCTGTCCTCTCACGTCCGCAACCCTTTCCACTCAGTACGTACAGATAGCACTAGCACCGTCGAGATGGCCAATCTACAGCGCCTCATCATCAGCGTCTGCTTGGTCCTGACGTTCGCTTTCTTATTCTTCTCTCAGAGCGCGGAAGCACAGAAAGGCCCAAAGATCACCCACAAGGTCTATTTCGACATCCAGTATGGCGATGAGCCCTATGGGCGCATCGTGATGGGCCTTTATGGCAAGACCGTGCCAAAGGTAGGGATTTCTGGGCACTCCGGAATCCAATCATATCGCTAACTTCCTTCTGCAATAGACTGCGGAGAACTTTCGTGCTCTGGCTACTGGTGAGAAGGGCTATGGGTACCAGGACTCGACCTTCCACCGTGTGATCAAGGCTTTCATGATCCAGGGTGGTGACTTCACCAATGGCGATGGTACCGGCGGAAAGAGCATTTATGGCCAAAAGTTCCCAGACGAGAACTTCAAGCTCAGGCACAGCAAGAAGGGCCTGTTGAGCATGGCCAACTCTGGAAAGGATACCAATGGCTCCCAATTCTTCATCACGACCGCCATCACTTCGTGGCTCGATGGTATGCTTCGAGCGAAAACGGGGATGTAAAGCCCGATACTGAACAGTCTTTAGGCAAGCACGTTGTTTTCGGAGAGGTCCTCGAGGGCTACGATGTTGTGGAGAAAATCGAGAACGTACCCAAGGGGGCAGGCGACAAGCCCTCAAAGACCGTCAAGATTGCAAAGAGCGGAGAGCTGGAGATGCCAGAAGAAGGTCGGGCGGATCTCTGAGCCCGTACGTGGTGGCACAAATGCGAGGATGGAGCACATTGAACGCGGCTCATCACTGGTTACGAGGACTTCACAAATCCATCCGTAGCCACAATGATGGGTCACAAGCTCTTGCTTCATCCTGCTTACGTACCGGTGCTGCTGAACATATGTTCAGGCTAACGATCATGGCAGGTCTCGAAGGCACCGCTGAGCCGGCCGTCCCCCTCGACGAAGAGGAGACAACTCCTGGCGCCAGCAAGACACCCGCCGCGCCTCTCGATGCTCCTATCGGCGAGGCACCGACGAAAGACAGCAGCCTGCACGACCATGAAGGCGAAATGATCAACGAGCTTGGCGAGCAGCCTGCGGGTAGCGAGATCAGCTTGTACATGAAGTTTGGGATTGCAACGCTCATCTTGGCGACATGTTTCGGCTTTGTACGAGCATGCACTCCAAGAAGTAGTAGATTCTCCAAGCCTGGCATGGCCTAAATATGACAATCAAAATGCAATGCTATCGTGTGCCATTTATGTGATGTACCCCGTGACCGTATATCTGCAGCACGTTCTCACATTTCGCCATCCCCGCCTCCTCGCCAAGCGAGGAAGGATGACTAAGATACACAGTCTGCCTTGCGAATCTTGTAGGCGGATGGCAAAGGCTGTTGTTGTTGCGACGACATAACATATGCCTGACCGCAATGTATCCATCGTATGCCAATCGTCCGGCCACCCGCGCAGAATATAGTGCCATGTCAATCAGAATCTGGGTCTGTGTAGAAGACCGCTTGACCGCTCGGTGGCGAATCCTTGTTTGAGTTGATCACGGGCCTTTCCGCACGGGTAAAATAAATCTGCCCAGTGCATCTTTGACGCTTCCCGCATGCTCACCCTCACCACAAAATCTTCACCACAGACACTACCTTGACGCCTTCTGATTCTCGTTGTTTCTTTGCAGATACCACTGCATTTGGGACAGCACGCAGAAAAGCGATACCAGAACGCTCACCGACCTTTTGTCACTCACTTTTTCGGATCATCCACAGAAGCAAGAGCAGTGAAGACTTAGCAAACATGGCGGACCAACTGAACATGAACGGCCTGTCCCTGCAGGATTCTCAGCACGCTCCGAACCATCAGCAGCAGAATGGCTTCGGCGGCGGCGAGCGCTCTGCTTACATTCCCCCCCACATGAGGCAGCGTGGAGGACCTCCTCCAGGCCCTCCCGCAGGTTTCGACGGCCCACCACCTCCAGCAGGTCTCAACGGCAGTGCTTGGGCGCCGAAGTATGTAAACGCCATCAGGAAATGGCGATATTAATGCAGATCTTAGTGCGGGGCTAACGTTTGTCAACAGCGGCGGCGGTTATGCCGGTCCACCACGAGGCAACAACTGGAACGCCGGCGCTCAGTCTTTCACGCCTGGCCAAGGGAAGCCTGGCTGGGACAATTCTCCTCAACTTCCTCGCAATTTCGACCGCAACGCATACGGCGCGCCAGGCGGCGGCCACGGCGGCGGCGGGCGTCAGAACACAGGTGCGGGCGCAGGACAGTGGAGGGATGGGAAGCACATCCCAGGCCCGCCAAACCCAAGAGAGGAGCGCGAGTTGTTCGGTACACTCAACGATCCTTCGAAGCAGACCACCGGTATCAACTTTGAGAAATACGACGACATCCCAGTCGAGGCATCCGGCCAAGGCGTGCCCGAGCCCGTCACAACCTTCACCAATCCGCCGCTGGACGATCATTTGATCAACAACATCGAGCTAGCAGGCTACAAGATCCCTACACCAGTGCAGAAGTACTCCATCCCGATTGTCATGGGCGGCCGTGACTTGATGGCTTGTGCTCAGACTGGTTCCGGAAAGACTGGTGGTTTCCTCTTTCCAATCCTCTCTCAGGCATACCAGAATGGGCCAAGCGGCGCCGCTCCCCAGCAGTCCGGATTTGCTCGTCAACGTAAGGCGTACCCAACCTCATTGATCTTGGCTCCAACCCGAGAGCTGGTGTCTCAGATTTACGACGAAGCCCGCAAGTTTGCATACCGGTCCTGGGTCCGTCCCTGCGTCGTTTATGGAGGTGCCGATATTGGCTCGCAGTTGCGTCAAATTGAGCGTGGCTGTGACCTGCTCGTTGCCACCCCAGGTCGTCTGGTGGACCTGATCGAGCGAGGCAGAATTTCTCTTGCTAACATCAAGTACCTCGTTCTCGACGAGGCTGACCGCATGCTTGACATGGGTTTCGAGCCGCAGATTCGCCGCATCGTCGAGGGCGAAGACATGCCGCGTACCGACAACCGCCAGACCCTCATGTTCTCAGCCACCTTCCCTCGCGACATTCAGGTGCTTGCCCGCGACTTCCTCCGTGAGTATATCTTCCTCTCGGTTGGTCGTGTCGGCTCGACCTCGGAGAACATCACTCAAAAGGTTGAGTATGTCGAGGACATCGACAAGCGCAGTGTGCTTCTCGACATCCTGCACACCCACGGTGCTGGCCTGACTTTGATCTTCGTGGAGACCAAGCGCATGGCTGACTCGCTATCCGACTTCCTGATTAACCAAGGCTTCCCGGCTACATCCATTCACGGTGACCGTACGCAGCGCGAGCGTGAGCGGGCTCTGGAGATGTTCAGGACTGGCCGTTGCCCGATCCTGGTGGCTACGGCTGTCGCTGCTCGTGGTCTGGATATCCCGAACGTCAAGCACGTCGTCAACTACGACCTGCCAACCGACATTGACGATTACGTGCATCGGATCGGTCGTACAGGTCGTGCCGGAAACACTGGTATCTCGACTGCCTTCTTCAACCGTGGCAACCGTGGTGTCGTTCGCGATCTCATCGACTTGCTCAAGGAGGCCAACCAGGAGGTCCCAGGCTTCCTTGAGACCATCGCGCGCGAGAGCTCTGGCTTCGGTGGCGGCGGAGGACGTGGCGGCCGCTCTGGTGGTCGCGGCCGCGGCTCTGCTGCTACCCGTGACGTCCGTTCATACGGTGGCGGCCAACGCCCATCGTATGCTGGTAACGCGGGCATGGGTGGCTACGGAGGCGGCTACGGGGGTGGCTTTGGCGGTGGCGCGGGCGGCGGATACAGCGGTGGGGGCGGCATGGGCGGCAGCTATGGCAACCCAAGTGGCCCCGGCGCTAACAGCTGGTGGTAGAGGCTGTGTGCCGTCATCAACACTCCGCCGCCCGGATCACACAATTTCTTTCGTTTTCATACTTGGCGTGATAATTCCTTCGACCATTCTGGACGTTCGATCGAGCGTGCAGCAACACCATACCTGGTCCAACACGATAGAATTGCTTTCTCGACACGGTTGCATTGCGGCGGCGCTTCGGGAAGGCGACTTCGACGCTTCGCAGTACGAGGCTTGAGCACAGGGAAAGACAGCTCAACGATGTACATGGAGGCGGAGCAAAGCGTTTACGGGCAGATGTCGCTGTACACTAGATCTGCGCGCGAGGCGTTCACTAGATGATAAGAGTTTTTGGGAAAGGGTGCTATTTTCGGCGAGTGATTCCTGACATGAAAAGCAAGCGATCCTGCAGCATGTGGTTGATCATTCATGGCGTTCTAGCGTTGCGGCTCGCACTGTAGCCATTTGGGCTGCGCGGCTGGAAATATCGGGAGCTTTGTTCCATCACGACCTGGCAGCTGGGTCCTTCATGGCGAGGAGCTTCTTTTCCGGGCGCGGCTGCGCTTGTGCCGCGAGACGCTTCAACGACTGCTTTCAGATGATACCTCGATAGATGTTTACGGCATGGGCATAATTCGGAATACTAGAGGTGGCATCTGGGAGCAATCAGGTACGCACGTACTAACTGCGTGCCTTGGACGCGCTTTGCATGAAGCGGGATCAACCAAAAAATAGCGCTTAGATTATTGCGAGTATACATATGTGTCTTCACTTGTGCCGTTCCACCTGGGAGCAATGGAGATTGTGCCGTGCCACCTGGGAGCAACGGCAGCTTCCATTCGTTTTCAAATACAGTAGGGTCTCTTGAGACATCCGGTTTTCATGTGGCTGCTTGGAACATCCTGTCAAGTTGTCTGAACGTAGCACTTCTTTTCGGCTGAGTTCAAGTATTGCCTCGCGCAATGTGAGGAAGATGACCAAATTTGCAGGTTGCTTCGCCAAGGCGTACCTTGCAGATGGCATGGTGGGGCCAGGGTCCGTTTTGACCTCCTGGCTCCTAAATTATATTTTGCTCCCTAAAGGTAGTATAATAAACGCCCTGCCATCGACACCTTGGCAAAAATATAGCCATGTCGGGCTCAGTGTCGGAAGAAAGCTTCGAGTTTGGTGAGCACGGCACACCATACCTCCATCACACATGTCCTTGACTGCTGACCTTGCTGTAGTCGATACGCCAAAAGCTCCCTCACCGGCGCCCGAGTCCAATGATTGCGGCGTTCGCACCACGTCGGTATGCCAGAGTTGAAAGCCAGCACACAAACTCTCCACTGACTTCGCACAGTACCCGGCAATCAAAAATGCTCCCCTCCCCGCAGATGGCCCTGGTGCCGAAAACTTCAATACCACCCTCCTCATAGCACTCCTCGCGTTCATTCCTGGGTACCTGGCATGGAAGGTCAATGGCGGCCTCTTCACATGGATCTTCTTCGCGATCCTCACGGCGATTCCAATCCTGATGGTCTTTTGGACCGTGGCTTCTTCCATGTCTCCTCGCATTAATGAAAAGGCGCGCTACCCAGGTCTGCCGGTCGAGCATTATCTTACATTCAAGAAAGACAGCGACAGGTTGAAATACCGGGGCAGGAACAGGATACCGATGGAGACATTCCATGAGATGTACTTCGCAGGTGATGTGGAATTCAAGGGCGACTGCTTGGAGGTCATGGAGTACAGACATGACTGGGCCAGCTTCAGATTCACGCTGAGCCTGTACTGGTTCTTCCTCACTGGCATGATGCCCGAGGTGATTATGCACACTCGCTCGCAAGACGAGGAGCAAGTCCGTGACCACTACGATCGTGGCGATGACTTCTACGGCTGGTTCTTAGGCCCACGTATGATCTACACCTCCGGCATCATCTCAGACATCAACAAGGAAGAGTCCTTGGAGCAGCTACAAGACAACAAGCTCTCTATCGTGTGCGAGAAGATCGGCTTGAAGGAGGGCGAGCGTATGCTGGACATTGGCTGCGGCTGGGGCACTCTTGCCAAATTCGCGTCTGCCAACTACGGTGCCTCTGTCACTGGTGTTACGCTTGGTCGCAACCAGACCGCTTGGGGCAACAACGGACTTCGCAAGGCCGGTGTCACCGAGGAGCAAAGCCGCATCCTCTGCATGGACTACCGTGACATCCCGGTTCCAGCCGGAGGATACAACAAAATCACCTGCCTCGAAATGGCCGAGCATGTGGGTGTCCGCCACTTCAGCACGTTTCTCCGCCAGGTCTACGACATGCTCGACGACGATGGGGTGTTCTTCCTCCAGATCGCTGGCTTGAGGAAGTGCTGGCAGTATGAAGACCTCATCTGGGGCTTGTTCATGAACAAATACATCTTCCCGGGTGCTGATGCATCCACCCCTCTCGGCTTCTTCGTGGACAAGCTCGAGGGCGCCGGCTTCGAGATCAAAGGTATCGACACCGTTGGCGTGCACTACTCTGCGACTTTGTGGAAGTGGTACAGGAACTGGATTGCCAACAAGGACAAAGTCATCGCCAAGTACGGCAGCCGTTGGTACAGGGTTAGTAACTCCGAGGTCGTTGATAATCTTGCTCGCGTGCTAACGACGTATCGCAGATATGGGAGTACTTCCTTGCTTACAGTACCATCATCTCCCGACAAGGTAGCGCGACCTGCTACCAGATCACCCTCGTCAAAAACCTCAACTCGACCCATCGTGTCGAGGGCATCAACAACGCCTTCGGTCTCAAGGGCGCCCTGCAGGCTAGCCAAGCCGTTGGCAAGAGCGCCTTTCCAGCCAACAAAGCTTAGAGACCTTGGGTGAATTAGCACGAGATGGCGAGCTATGGTGCATGGCCAGGAGCCCAGCAATTCCAGATCGCATAGCGAATAATAGTCACAGCTGCGTCCGCATCTCCCACTGTCGCGATAACATCATCGCCTGCATCTCCTGTCTTTTCCCTCACGCGCTGCAGAACAGATTACACGCCCGCTGCTGCTCCTCCCCAGGACCTCTTCAGCAGCGAGGTCACTGAGCAGCTCACCTGAGCTCCAAGCGCAAGATCAAAATGACCCGACTGCCACCCTCTCTTTTCATCGAGGATATGGGAGGCGTCGATGTCACTTCAGACTATTTCAGACCTGCTGTCCTTGGAGGCCAAGGGACGACGGACTAGAGTCCTGAGGACAAAGACAGATGACGACACGGCTAAATCGGCTCGTGCACCTTGGCAAATTCGTGATTTTTTGACGTTCATTAGTTTGAGCGGGAACGAGTCCAATTATTTTCTTGAGGGTCGTGGGTTCCGCGGGAGCTTGGTGTGCAGTGAATGGTTCTTCTGCGAGCCGGGCGGGTCCTTGCGTTAGCGGCTGGCGGGTGATGGCCCATTGAGCTGATAGTCGCAGAAGTGAAGCGACTTCTGCAGGTATGGCAGGGACATCTTCCCTGATCAACAATCTGACTGGCTCGCTGCTCTATCTGGAGGTTGTTCATTGGTGGACAGTGAATTCGACGGCTTAACTACGCGTCACGCGTCAGTTTCGCGATGTCGCGTCCTTTCACACCCTTCCATGTGAGGCCCGTACGATATCAAAGACATGGAAGCCTGTTGCTCTTTGATACGCCAGATGTTTGTAAGTAACGAGTCCACGTTCTCAGAATGTAACAGAGCCTGCTGTCATCGAAACTTCCCAATCTTCTCACCTCCATGCAACCCCATTGTTCCCCAACCCATCCAACCACCACCACCAGTAAAGCACTCGACCAACCACCCTAAAAACAACCACCGCCATGTCCACCAGCACCCTCCCGAACCTCTCCTGCGGCCGCTGCCACAGGCCCCAAGCCCACCTCTCCGGCCCCCTCCAACTCTGCTCCCGCTGCCGCAGCATCCGCTACTGCTCCCGGGACTGCCAGCGCCGCGACTGGCCCTCCCACAAACCGCAATGCCAGACCGGGACCGTCCGCGACCGCGTCCGCACGCCCATGCGCTTGAACCTCACGGACCTCAACCGCATCTTGTCTGAAACCGAGGACGGCGCGACCCCCCAATGACCCGGAGGCCCGTAAGGAAGGCACGATCTTCTACCTCCGGACGGAAACGCCGCACCTGCACGACATGTCGGTGCTGGAACCGTACCCTTCGCGCATGGCGCTGGTGCCGGACATGCGACGGTGTTTCGGGCCCGACTGCGCGGAGGGGCGGGTCGCGGTTCAGGATCTTGTGGAGAACGGTACGGGTGTCTAGAATGGACCATTTTCCCCCCTCAAGTGTTTTTCAACCCCCCACTCACCGCTCATGCGTCAGGACAGGGCTCCTCGGGACCTTCACGCACATCACCTCCACGGTCCGTCGCGACCCTTCGCGCACCAAGACCTTGCGGCTCCTGCGCGAGCACAACGCGCGTGTTCTCGCGCACTTGCCGGGGACGGTGTGGTACATCACTTGCGTGGAGATGGATCTCCCTGCCGCGACGCGCGCGGCGAGCTTGGCTCCGGGGCCGGAGAGCGGCATGCCGGTGAAGGATCTGCGGGTTCGTGGCACGTTTGATGATTCGGGACGTGCGATTGAGGCGGCGAGGGGGGTGGCGCAGGCGCTCGTGAGGGAGGATCAGGGGGGGAGGGCGTTGCGGGAGATTCCGGGGCAGCAGGTTGCGGGGACGACGTGGGCGGCGGTGGTGCGTGGGCGTGGAGTGGGGGCGAGTGAGATGAGGTTGGTTACTGTTAAGGAGGAGGCGGGGGGTTTGGTGGATCATTAGGTGGTGTGTGGGAGGGTGCGGGGGTCTTCATTTATAATGGTCAAGGCTATTCAGCAGGTGGGACAGAGGAGTCGCGCATCACTGCATGCGCGTGTGCTCGATTCTAATGGGACCAATCGTTCTCCTGGCGGTCGAAGTCAACATGTCTATAGGTTAAACAACTTTTTGAGCTCCGCAGCTGTTTCCTCGGGATTCGTGACGCTGTGCCCAATCGTTCGCGGGTCCTCGAAGATCTCGTAGTCGTTGCCGCCCTTGTACGTCTTGTCACCGAAGAAGTGGATGGTCGTGTATTCGACGCCTCCTGGCAGGTTCTTCTCGTTCTCGATGTGCTGCAGGCAGTACGTCTTGTCCCACCCTTGCGGAAAGACGTCGAAGGAGATCTGGCCGCCGATCGAATACCTTCACGAACCATTAGTATGCTTGTGCTGTGTCTCTGATGTACGGGAGACATACGTCAAACCCAGATCTGGAAATTCCTTCTTGATAGCCTCGACAAACGTCGCGCGGATCTTATGCTCCAGATCGAATTTCTCGTACTCGTTCCGCTCCTGCACACTCGCGTTCCTGCCGATGGGGCTCACATTGATCATGCCATTCCTGAACTCAATAAACGTGCCTCTCTTGACGGGGATGTCCAAGTCGGCGACGTAGTGCAGGATGAACTTGACCAGCTTCTTGTAGTTGTCCTCGCCGATCCACTTGATGAAGGAGTGCGAGGCGAGGGGCTGGCCCATGCGGTAGGCCGTCAGGCCGTTCTCGGCGAAGCAGAAGTCGAAGAGGGTGGTGACGGGGATGGAGGCGGTGCCGAGCTGCTCCTGCTGCTTGGCGAGGTCGGAGCCGCCGACGAAGCCGATGGCGACGTGGTGGCGGAGTTGGGAGAGGAGTTGGAGCATCTCGGGGGAGACGGTCTGGAGGGTGTCTTAGTGGGCGGGCGAGCTTGATGGTCGTCGCTGTTGGAGTTGGCGCGAGGGTGGTGGGCGGTGTGCGGCGACTTACTCGTCTCGCAGGCGTCAAGGTGCCATCGACGTCGAACAGGACGACGGTGTTCTTGACGGGCCTGTTGTCCAGCGACGGAATCACACTCGCAGCAGCGGCGGCCATGTTGTGCAATCGATTGGAGATTTGAATAATGGTATCCAATGCCCCCCCTCTCTCTTCAATCCAAGTTGGTGCTCACTATTGCTGGTTGTTGTTACGGTATTGCTCGAGACAGCTGTTCAAGTGCGCGCAAGTCACTGTCGGTTCTGGCATGTACAGAATGCTGCAGCTGCGATGCAAGGTGTCTTGATCTGGTTGCACGAGGAGCTCTATGCAATAAACAAAAAAAGATCGAGATGCGCAGGGCGGCGGTGGGAGAGCCAATGGAGCTGGATCGATCCCTGTCTGCCAGCTGGGCTGTCGAGGGGTCAAATGAAGCGGGGCTTCACATAGCGAGGTGGAAATAATAATACATGTATTTAAGTGAACACGGAGTCAGTTACAATCATCACTTTGACTACATGAGGTGACTTGTGGTCGATCCGTGTATAGCCTCTGCAGGCGGCTACCACCTTCTTCCGAATGGATCTTCAGGCTCTAGGACAGTTGCATACAGAGCTGTTGCTAGAACGTGCCGCGCAGGATGAACCTGCTTCCGAGCAATCCACACCGCTTGACAAGGAGCCCCGCAACTCCGCAAGTAACTGAGTGTGAGTATTCCTTCCAGACAAACTTCAAGCCTTCTTCTCGCGGTGCCAAAGTTCATTCTAGATCTGCCAGCGGGCATTCGCATTGGCAGACTCCTGAGTCCGAGGCCTGTCGCATGCTGGCACAGTCATGCGGGTGGACTACACCAGTTAAAGATCTCTCCATGTCTGAGAAGGATCTTTGGAACGTCACATCCACCTCACTCTCGACACCACCAGTATCTCTGCATCATTGCAGTCAAGGTGCGAAAGTGCGGACAGAAGATCGGGTTCGGACATCAAAAAGGGGTCGCTGGAAGACGAGGGACGCGCGGGCCGATAGGGTCGCAAAGCAATCGCGTGGGAAGGCGTACTGCAAAGATTGGTAGAACCGTCTCTAATCTAGTTTGTCAGTCAGGAGTAACATTGCGACGCTGGTCGTTACTTCAATCCTCAGGCCCCTCACATTGTGGTCACGTGACCTTCAAGTATCACTGCCACGCTGCGAGTCGTCTCATCATTGCGATTGTCGCATTCGTATCATCGCAGACAGGCTAACATGATGTTGGCTTGATGACGGAGGGCTGGTCTTCAATGTGTCGGACGGTTCAAGAGTGATGACGTTCGCATGGCTTGCCGCCAGCAACGTGAAGCCACACATGCATGTTCAGCAGTTGGACCTTCGTGTATTCATATATTTCCACAATCACGAATCTCATCGAGGTGTCGGGGTCGAACGCTTTGTGCCGTGTCCAGCTTCTCGTATGGTGAAAAGAAAATGTTGTTGGGTAAGGTAGTTTGTTGGCCCATGTTTGACAGTCGAAGGAGCAGGCAGCATTCGAGCTTTCAAACTCAGGAGTTCCTCGGCCCGCTGCCGGTCGATGTCCATGTTTTCCGAGTTGGAAGGAACATCACCTCACTCGCATACACCAACTGAAGCATCCAACCATTGTCGCCCTCGTTAGCAAGATTGTCGACCATCCGCGACAGGAGACTGGAGTGCGGGTCACTGTTCGGCACGCCTGGAGCTCCCACACCTCGCATCCCTGTCTAGACGCGAGACGCGCCCCGTCGCATTCTCCTCAATTTCCCCTACCTGCTTTCATGCCACAGCTGCACCACCACTGAACGATGGTCGCCGCATCCATAGCGCGCGCATAAGTCTGCCTGGACGACGCTATGTCGTCGGGTGGCGGGGGAGGAGCGGACACACTGAAACGGAAACGTGAGTCGCGCTCTCGACCAACTTCGCCAGCACCGCAGAAGACGCCCAGATACGCCAACGGCACCTTCACCGCTTCGCGTCTCGCGCATAGTGTGTCGGCGGATGGCAGTGACGCCTCGCAGCACTACCGATCGCCCGACTCTGATGAGATGCATCAGTCGGACTCGGGCGAGACACTACGCGGCATCGGGTCAGCCAGTTCACTCACCAGCGCGGCCTCGTCCGTGTTCAGCTCGAATTCACATGCGTACGCCCACAACAAGTCAGCATCACTTGCGAACGGCTTGACCCCTCTTACATCCCACTCAGAATCTTCGCCCTCAAAGCTCAGCAGCCCGCCAACGTCCAAGTCGGCCGCACATATGGCGCCCAACACGAGCAATGGCACCCTCGCCACCTCTCCAATATCCTCCTCGGATATCCCTCCTCAGAAAGATCGGCCAAGAATGCTGCCGCCACCGGGCAAAGTAAAAGGGTACAGAGTGGTCTGGGATCCAGAAATGGACAATAAGCTCAGCAAGGAAGAGCGAAAGCGCGCAACACTCCGGAGAAAAGATTTCGGCACAGAGGTACGCAAAATATTTTATAACTTGCTGAGCTTGCACGATACTATGAACATAACGTGAAGAAAATGGCGAGAAGACTACTCTGTACCCTTTTGCTGATACCCGGTGTGATGGCAGACATACGAGCCGGATCCTCCACCAGATCCACGATTATCCATTGCGGGCTATATCGAAGGCCACTGTCGCGCAAAGGACCGGCCGAGCAAGGCAATTTGGAGGCCTGCGCCATACAATTTGCCACCGTACAAGATTGATCGCAATTCCGTCGGCCCTGGCGAGGCGCAACAGATTTTGGTGATGGGATTCGACCCTTTCCTGCCGGAAGCGAATTTGAGGCACAACTTCAGCGCGTACGGCAGTGTTGCATCCGTCACAAACAAAACAGACCCAGACACCGGCAGCTTTCTGGGCATCGCGTCGATTAAGTATCGGGACACTATTCTGGATGGGCAGGAATATACAGCTGTCGAGGCTGTGAAGAGGGCCGAATCCGAGTTCAACGGGCAGCGTATTGGCGTGCACACTGTACGGGTAGAGTCGGATCGCGAAGGCCGCAAGTTCAAGCGGGCAGTGGAGGCTGCTCTGAAGAAGGCGAGAGCGGAACGTGCGCGAGATCGGCCGGCCCCTCCACCTCCACCGCCAGCTGAGACGGGTCGCCCAGCTTCAGACTCACCGGCACCCCCTCCGAATGCGCCCAAAGGACCCTCGGGTCGGCCATCGCGAGCGGCGCCGGCAGCCTCGGGAGCATCTGGGCGGTCCAAGGAAGCAGCTCCACTTCCTCACCCGAAATCCGCAGCAGCAGCGCTCATCGAGGACGAGCTGATTCTCGGCAAGATCAAGCGCAAGCCGTATATCCACATCCCACATGCGTCTGTGCCAGTGCTGGGTACCACTATTCCGCATTTGAAGAAGCGGCTGAAGGCGTACGATTGGAGAGAGGTCAGGCTCGACAGGACTGGCTACTACATCGTCTTTGAAGACTCGAAGCGCGGTGAGGATGAGACGGAGCGGTGTTATAATGAGTGTAATATGCAGGCCTTGTTTACGTATAAGATGGGCATGGACTGCCAGAAATATGGCAATCCTAACTACGAGCGCAGCCCAAGTCCGGAACGCGTAATGGCGGCGAAGCAGAAGCGCGAGCACTTCGAAAGATTGCAGAAAGAAGAGGCGGAAGACTTGGAAATTGAGAAGCGGAACCGTGCTGAGAATCTGGACCCGGTCCTTGGTGCATTGGAGCAATTGCGGATGGAACTGCGCGACAAGATCATGAGCGACATCAAGGCCCGCGTGGCTATCCCAATATTTCACGACAGTCTGGATCCAGCTAAGCATGCAGAGAAGCGCAGGAAGCTTGGTTTGCGTGACCCGCAGGACAATGAGAAGAAAGGCGCCGCGATGCTGTTTAGCAGGGTTGGAGACACACCACCGCACACACCAAGAGGCAGACATGGGCATCCTTTGTCACACTCCAGACCTTTGCGTCCGCACGACCCTCATCACCAGCGTGGCAGGAGAGGTGAGCGTGAGCGTGAAAGAGCGCCTGTCAACGCCTTTGTCGATGAGCGCAGGCGGAGACCAGCACCCCGGCCCGCGCAAGCAAGAGGTCTTCATTATAGATTGCAGCAGATGTACGAAGATGACGAGGATTCTGACGAAGAAGAGCGGAGGACTTCTGTCACTCGCGACACCGACGACCAAGAAAGCCGACCACTCAGCCGCGCCAGCAGGACATCCACACCTTTCGACACCGACTCAGTGGCAGGCACTCCCAAACACAAGCGTAGAAAGGTGGCCGACTGGGAAGAGGAGGAGAAAGAGATATTTGAACCGTTGCAGAAGCAGCTGCTCGGGCATCTGCTGCACAAGGAACCGGAAGACCTGGCCACTCGTGAGCTCGAGCTTGTTGTCAACAGTCTGCCGCGAACCTCAAAGTATGCTTCTCGCGCCAGGACGGAACTCTACATTCGACAGCGGTCGAAGGCCGATGACGACTTGTTCCAGGTCCAAGCTGAGAAAGGAGATATCACTGACGCTTTCGCCGACGATATCACTGCAGAGAAAGAGCAGGCCACCACAGCAGCTGAGCTGGAAGCTAAGGCTGCCAAGGATAAGTCGAAGAAGAAGCGCAAGACGAAGAAGCAGATTCTCGAGGAACAGCAAGCGCTTAAAGTGGAGGCTCAGACAGCTAATGACGCCCACAAGCCCGTCGCGTCTGAGACGGTTGCGAAGATTCAGGCGAAGGCAAGGGAGTATGAAGAAGTTGCAGCGCTCGAGGAGAAGCCTACTGGATGGTGGAGCTTCACGCACGACAAGCCACGCCGGACGATCGAAGACGACCTTACCACTGTGCTTGACATTGACGGCTGGCAAGAGCTCATCAAGGATGACGAGGATCTCGACATGCTGAGACGAGCATTGGCGGAACAGACTAGCTTCGACATTGGTGATGCTAAGCTCTGGGCTTGGAAGCAGAAGGAGATCAAGGCTCTCAACAGTGGCACGCATGGTCCAGTGCAGAGCGAAACCGGCATTGAAGGCTATTACGTGCCGAACAAGACTGGCTCTGCCCGTACTGAAGGCGTGAAGAAGATCTTGAATGAGGAGAAGTCCAAGTACTTGCCACATCGCATCAAAGTACAGAAGGCACGCGAAGAGCGCCAAGCTCAGGCTAAGGCTAATCCGGGCGCTGCGGCTGCTGCTGAGGTTGCAAAGATGGCTGCTGCAGACAAGGTCGCCAGTACTGCCACCTCCAGGAGCAACCGTGTCAACAATCGTCGTCTAATCAACGACATCAACCTGCAGAAGCAGAGCTTGGCGACGTCCAACAGCGATGCAGACGTTGCTATCCGGTTCAACCAGCTCAAGAAGCGCAAGAAGCTCGTCAAGTTCGACAGGTCTGCTATACACGGCTGGGGCTTGTATGCCGAAGAGAACATTGCCCAGAACGAGCTCATCATTGAGTATGTGGGAGAGAAGGTCCGACAAAAGGTGGCTGACCTGCGTGAGATCAAGTATGAGAAGCAGGGCGTCGGCTCGTCATACCTATTCCGTATGATGGACGACGAGATTGTGGATGCTACCAAGAAGGGTGGCATCGCTCGCTTCATCAACCACTCGTGCAATCCGAACTGCACCGCCAAGATCATCAAGGTCGAGGGAACACCGAGAATCGTCATTTACGCCCTCAAGGACATTTACACGAGTACGTCAATAAGGAGTCGAACAACGACACAAATGCTGACAACGTTCTAGATGACGAGCTCACGTACGATTACAAGTTCGAGCGCGAATATGGATCCACGGACCGTATCCCATGCCTATGTGGCTCCGCGAACTGCAAGGGCTTCCTGAATTAGGGGAGATCACTCGGACTATTCGGCTCGGCCAAGGCATATGACATGGGGACTGTGTACTTGGCACTTTAGGCATATGCTGAGTCGAAAGGACTGGCGGCGAGAGCATCATTTATTGCATGTACGCGAGCCTCAAGAAGGTGTATCGCAATGTGTTAGCATAGCTTGAGAAATCAACAAGAGCCCCCCGCAAAGGCGAGAGCGGAGGCAATGAGGCTTTCACATGACACTCATGCTTCCCTTCCGCGCCTGCGCCGGCTGTCCCTTACAGCCGCCGGCCGTCATCCTGCCCCACTCGTCCCGCCAGATCTCCGAAGTGGGATGTGCTTTAAGACCTTCAACACAACACACGTATTCGGCGTTTTGGGGACCTGAGAGCAGTTGATTGACAGTTAGATTCATAGTCAATTGGAGCATAGAATATGGCAGGCATCAAAGGTCTCGGCGAAGCAAAGACATACGATGGTAAGCTCCAGCCTCTAACCTCTTGACCAACATCGAGCCCATCCTCACCACTCCCTACACGAAACAGGCTCCTCCCTCCGGATCGGCATCGTCCACGCCCGCTGGAACACCAAGATCATCGACGCCCTCCTCGCCGGCACCCGTCAATCCCTCAAAGCCGCCGGCGTCAAGGACGAAAACATCGTCGTCCAATCCGTGCCCGGCTCCTACGAACTCCCCTACGCCGTGCAGCAGATGTGGAAAGCCTCGCACTCGCAAGCCTCCGTCTCCGGCTCCGCGGGCGCATTACTCGGCAGCGCGACGGACCTCTTATCCCAGAGCACGACGGACCTGACGAAGGTGGGGAAGGAAGCTGAGAGCGGTGGTGGTGCGGGGAGTAAAGAGCCGTTCGATGCGATCATTGCCGTGGGCGCGTTGATCAAGGGCAGCACGATGCATTTCGAGTATATTTCCGACGCCGTCAGTCATGCGTTGATGCGCGTGCAGTTGGAGATGGGCGTGCCGGTGGTTTTTGGGCTGTTGACGCTGCTTACGGAGGAGCAGGGTCTGGAGAGGGCTGGGATCGATGCGGCGGGCAAGGGGCACAATCATGGGTTGGATTGGGGCAGTGCGGCCGTCGAGTTGGGGTGTAAGAGACGGGGGTGGGGGAGGGGCGAGTTCGTCGACTAGGTGCTTGGAGGGGAGGTGCATTGCTGTATACCCGACGTTATTGGACATTTGTAGATTGAAAAGGATTTTGGTCGCTCATGTGTGGTCGTGTTGGTGGGTGAGGGTTGCGCGTAGGTGAGCTGCTGCCTTTACAGAGGGAGGCGCGAATGGAGGATTCGCGGTTATGGGATGCATGGTGATGTTGTCGCGCTGAACATCCTGCCTACCTAGCATTCACGGACTACCATGAGGGATAGCTTCGTGAAGCGAACTTCGTGCGTCACTTACGCAGTCTTGTTGCGAGTTCAGCCCATCTTTTATGAGGTGCTCAGTCACGTTCGCGCCTGCTGCTTCACACCTGTTGCCGGAGGAAGAAACCAATGCTTCGTTTGGAAATCGACAGCTACATACGGCCATGCTTCACCGAGTACTAGTAATAACCTCGTGCATCCTACAATACGGCTTTATCGACTGTTAACGCTCGACCAGGGATGAGAGAATGCGGTCACGACCGTTGGCTGTGGTACACAGAGCTTCAGTTGCTCAGGACTCAGGCCGCAAGGAAGAAGTCTACTGCTCTGTGTCGGCCCCTTGAACCATAGCTCAGGCCTCGTGATGCCACTCTGCGACGATGTAGCAGGACGACTGGCCGACCTCTCTCTCAAGCCGATCCTTCGACCCTCGGGCCAAGCGAACATCCGCTTCCATCCAAATAGCATCATCGGAATCCCAATCCAATTTTCGAGCCGGCCAGCATGTCTCTTCTGGGCAGGATAATCTCAGAATCCTGTTAGAGCTCTGCAGTCCTGTCTGGGCTTACGGAGTCAAGTACTGACTCACAACTTGGAGCTATTTACTGCTTGTGCCTTTGTGGAACCCGCATCTGATGGCGAACAACGATAAAGTGCAGCACAGGAGATGTGGGAACAAAATGAATCCGGGCATGTACTCCTTTATCAGCGGGGTAGCAGAATGGCTCGTCGCCTGAACGCTAGAGAGTGGACGGGGTGCGTACTGACTGGTCAATGAACAGGAGTTGGATCCTACTTCAGACGACAAGACCTATTGTTGTTTGTGACTATGTGGCGGTGCTCCTGGACGCAGTATTGCGGGACGCTGAGGAGGCTGCTTCGCGTATCTATGCCTGGTGGGTCATGTCCGGATTCACTCCCACATATTCCTGTGCGCCAAGGTGGGAACAGAGTGCGTTCTTGTGACCTCGCGTGGTTCTGCCGCTTGCAGTACCGTCCCTGGCTAGACATAAGACGGCAACGTATATTATGTTTGGTTTGTCTCCGCATTTCTGTTGCAACGCGGAGCAAATCAAAGATTCAACAAAGCGCAGCCCACTACCTCTGCTCCATCATAGCCTCGAAACCCGTCAGGCATAGAAGCAACAATGACCACCCTACTCTCCCTCCTCGCCCTCCTCGCAGCCTCTACGGCGATCAATCAAGCCGTTGCCGAACCCCTCGTCTGCGACCACGGCACCTCCGCCGGCCCCAAGTCTAACGGAGCGGGCTGTGGGGCTGGCTCAAATCTTTACTGCGTGCGTCCGAGACCCTTTCCTTTTCCATGCTAGCATTGGCTGATCGCGTTGATGTCAGTGCCGTCAATATCCTACTGACAAAGAATCATTATATTTTCCGATCTTTCGGAAGGGTGTGATGGCGAGCAATGCTCATGGGTGTGAAAGTGGGGAGGTCATCCCACCGGGCATCAACACTGGTTTCACCTACTGCGCCTGAAGGGCCGGCGGATTAGGGCGGGCGAGAATACGCTTGGGCTTCGTGCTGGGGAATTGGTCAGTGGTTGTGCTTTGTCGTTGTTTGATTGGGGATTCTGGTTTGCTCGTTGCAAAGCAGTGTGGTTGGAGAAAAGGTCATCAAGGGAGGAAAGCCCGGCTTCGCTCACATTGTCGCCTGCAGAGCTTGTGACGGAAACTGATGAGGAGCAGGAAGCCAGTACATTTGAATCGATGTGTTCATGTACACACCTGCCAGTTGAAAGTACTTGTTTCGCGCTGTTATCATTGCCCTTTAGAGTACGCTGCAGCATTGACTGACTGGGCGACAATCTTCGAGAACTGGACTTCCAGTGCGTCGGTTGTTGAAGGTGTTGCTAACTGGCACGACTTGTTGATTGATGTTGGTTGCCAATCATCGATGTTTCTCTTGTGCTGGCTGCCCTTTTGCATTGGCGAAAGCTGTCTCACGGTTGTCGCGCTCAGGAAAAGGATCCGGTGATTCCATCAGTCAATGAATTGGTTCAATCGTTGATGGCAATGAAGTACTCAATGGTACGGATGGCTGCTTAATGACACCGTTGATTGCTTGATGACACAGTCGACTGCTCAAATCAGGTCTTGACCATGTGTCGACAACCTGATGGTCCAAATGTCAAGCTCAACTAGTCACCCAGGTGATCGTTTGGTTGGCCGCTCGAATCACTGAGATTCTGAGTTCGGCAAGCTATCGGGCTTGGCTGGGTAGGTGGAAGCAACACGACGAATGGCGTCGGCGATCCATGGGCTCACAGCTTATAAGCCCGTCCGGTCAATATACGCGTTGCTGGGAGTTCTTGGCCACGGCAAGACCTAGTGCTGCGCAGCCACGACGACTCCTGGAGTCTATAATCACTTCACTAACACCTGGTCCGACGATTCTTTCGCTCCCAGGCAAATCCCCCGAAGACGGTAGGCGATGTGCGGTCTTTCACGCATATTTATACGTCGGCGAAGACGAAATGCGTACGTACGCCACGGCTTGGCGGATTGACTCACTATTTTAGTGTCACTTGGTGAAAGTCGGCGGTACTAGGAGCCCTTCGGATTGAGCGGGTGTGATAGGACGACTACTGCATGTTAATCCTTAGCGAAACTTGGCGTTTGCATTATATTAAATGTGCGAAGATCCTCCGCTCTCTTCTTGCAATGGAGTCTTCAACACCATATCATCTCTCTCCTCGCCTCATAGCTACCTCCATAGCTGCGGCAAGCCTACTGGTAACTAACGATGTTGAGCCTACTCCCTATCCTAGCCCTCCTCGCCTCAACAACAACGGCGATTAATCGCGTTGACCCACACGATATCTGGTGTGACTACGGCTATGATGGCGAAGCAGGATGTGCTGCAAATCTGAATGCTTACTGCGTGCGTTTGACCTTTTACCTTCGCCTTCACATCCCTATTGCACCTTCTGACTATCACAGTGCCGCGACGATTTGGATCATTCAACGAAGCCTTTTCCGGTCCATCGTTTCGGTAAACAGGCGCCAAAGGGATCATGGAGGTGTAAGAGTGGAGAGGATAGGACGATTGATGGGTACATTAATTGCGCTTAGATGCTGCTTGGTTGATGGAAACTCATGACGAGGAGAAACAAATCTGGTTTAGGCTTGCAGTGCTGAGAAGGAGTCCGCGCACACGCATGAAACAATCACCTCCTAACGCCATCAACGATGATTGCGTGCCCTATGCAGCCTGTCCTGAATATTTCTGACCTTCCTTTCCGCGTCTTGCAATTTACCAACCTGCTGGCGACGATTCGCATCATACCTCGACAACCTTGCTCTAGCAGCCTCCCAATTCCGCTTTGCCGTTTGCAAATTGTGTTGGATGTTCGAAATGTCCTCGCGGAGTCTATGGCGTTGTTGTTCGTTGCGAGCCGCTCTGAGTCTGTCCTTGCGCTCATTGATTTGGTCAACAAAGTATCTTTCCCTGCCTCTGAGGTATTCGATGTCCGCTATGATGCTGCCGCGGGCCGTGGCCGAGAAGTGGTCATTGATCCATTCCTGAGCTTTCGCTCGGGCGTGCTGTGCTTGGCGGAGCTCATGCTCGAGTCTTCTGATCTCTGGGTTGGTCATGGCTCTAGGAGGTTATGTAGCAACTAGTCGATATTAGCGTTTGTCGTTTGCTGAGCTTTGATACGTACGTACTAAGCACTTGACGGCGCTACGGTTCATGTACGGCAAGGAACCTTCGCAAAGTCTGCAAAAGATCCAGCCTTATATGTCCCGGCCTAGCAATCAAGGCTGGACACAGGCTTTGCGTTGACACTCACGAGACCAACAACAAATGGGGCCGGATCGTCTCAAGCAGGTCTGCGCACCTCCCTTTGGGCAGCCTTGTGCAGCCTCTCCACATAGCCTTGCGCGGCACATTGTGGTCAGCCTTGTGCAACCCCCTACAGGTAGCCTTCCGCTTTCTCGTTGCTACTGAACGCTTATGCATTTTACAAGTTGTTTGCCTGACTTATCGTTAGAATCAAGCAACTTCGACATCACCATCTAGCACATGAAGCTGAAAATGTTGCTATGAGTCGCCGAGGTTGGCACTTCGATGCTTGGAACGAAAGGAGGTTCAAAGGTCGATCGGAGGTTTAGAGGCGTCTGCAATGCTGTGAAATTGTTACCTTACTATTAGTGCCACAGCATGGTATATCGCAGCACGAGGTTTGGTGCTGGGACTCACCCATATCCATCTATTCTTGGACCGCATAGGCATGGGCGAGCATCAGGTTGAGGCCGCGTCTCGCTTTTCAAGGCTGATAGCCTGCTGGTGCTGTGTCAGGCTGTCAGCTCGCCTTCTATCCCTCGCCTGCATCTGCGCGGACCGGTCTCTAGATCGTATGCCAAGCCGGCGTGAGATACTACACCTGTCAGCCTAGCGGAAGCCCGATGAGAGAGCAAGCAGGACGAAATGAGAGGCCAAGTCAACGGATGTTGAGACCTTCGGGGAGCAATTGCAAACTATGGGCGGTCCGATAGGAATAAGATATCATACTCAGAGCCTGTAAGATATACATAAATCTACGGGTGATTACTGTCACGTACGACCAGAGGTCGCAGAGAACAGAGGATCCCGTCCGCTCTCCTGAACTTAAGCTGTGAACCGGTGGATTAGTACTACGGTGGGTGACCACGTGGGAATACCCACTGTTGTACGTTTTGCATTTTTGGTCGGCAGGAAACAAGGAAGACTTGCATACGACCTAGTCTGACAGTTGCTGATGACCAATAGCCGCTGTATTCAAGGATGTCAGGAGTCGCAGCGTGCTTGCCTCAATAATTTTTGCACTATGCAGCAGTTTCCAAACCAACCGCGGTTCTGAATTGGATTTGAGACTGAAGCATCATCGTGTTCAAAATGATCCCATCCACTATGATCTTCTTCATACATATCAGCACTTAGCTCTGCAGGCGGTCCTGCACTAACCCTCACTGCACCAGATCCTCCGGCTCTCTACCATATCCTGGCCACCTAGCGCTGTTGCAGGCCTACCCTTCCGCTTGCCCATGCCCGATGACCGCCGGGCGTCACCGCTTCGTGCAGTGGGCGCGGTCGAGTTGCGGCGCTTGCTCGATGTTACTGACCTCACGAGCTGCGCGTTTGGTTGCTAGAATCGGTTTCTCTGCTAGTGCAGCGGCCTGTCAGGGGAGGCCGCTCGGGTCCGATCTGCCCGTACCGAACGCGGTTCAACTTTGAATTACACGGCGGTAAGCAACGCATGACAGTGCTGTTAGTGCTCGAGCGATGCACAGTCTGCGTGCTTCTTCTACCTCTCCCGCTAGGAGCAGACGGGAAACGATAACACATCCGGACGGGTCGCCGTTCGAATTTCCTTAGACGTTCGACTTCGATTAATAAGGAGGAGCGCGGCCTGACACATTTACGATGTCTGATAAAGCGGGCGGGTACGTCAGCCCGTAACGATGCCGAGCTGAAGCCGTTGTGCGACTGTATACATCGTCCGTCGGTGACCTCGCGCTCGTCGTACTCGACCGAACCGGCGGCGATCGTGCTGGGGGAGCTCCTGTCGGAGTCCTCGCCGCCTCGTACGATTCATCTCCTGCGGGACCCTTTTGTTGCAAGAGGTTCCTCACATCCGAGTCCCTCCCTGCCTCTCCTTTATCTTGATGCGACATATAACCCACGTGGTCGCGATGCAAGGTCTCCGGATCAGGACTCCAAAGATGCATGATCTGAGGTGAGTTGGCAAGCCAGATCTGCAATAGAATTTGCAAGATCGGAAGAGGTGAGGTTCGCCAGTGTAAACTCCCTCGTCTTGGTGACGGCCGTGAGTATGGTCCGCTTAGCGTTATGATCAGTGTGCGCCTTGATTTCGTCTATCTCCAGCCGCTCAAGCTGATGACAGAGGGTCTGTACCACGCCAGTCGTACGCAAGTCAGGGGTTTCGCTGTGGTCGGCCCCGATTTGAATCCCCCTTAGAAAGCCAAGGACACTCTCGTACTCCGTACTTCGTCGATTAGAATACGACAGCGCATTAGAGCTGTCATAAGTCTGCGGCTGCATGGTCGTTCCATGTTGAAGAGGCTTATACCAAGCCACAGTCTTTCTTCGGTTGGAGTCTGCATGACTGTTCGAGTCTAAGGACCTCTGCCGCTTCCGGCCGTCCTTTGGAACCCAAATTGGCGTGGTCAACGCCGAAGCCTTCTCAGTGGGCGTCGCCGAAATGGCCTGATGCGTACTCCGTCTCGGTATTGTCCAGAGGGCGCTCTCAATTTCGCGTACTTTCTCCAGGCACTCGCTTGCAGAACGTGATCGTGCGGGCAGGAATTGCAGCATGTCATCCGATAGAAAATCGACCAGATCATCGGAACCCACTCGCTCTTAGACAGTCATGTGAATGGCATAAAACTAATGATTGAGGCTGAATTCCTCGGGCGCGGCTTTAGGAAGGCCGTAGGCGAGCTCCAACGCGACTATTCCGAGTGAGAAGATGTCTACCGCGTAAGTGTAGGGCTTCCGCTTCTCTGTATGGGTTTCTAGCGCGGCATACGCATAGGTTCCCACAAAGGTCTTGAAATCCGTGGGTCCGTTTCGGTCATGCTTTGCAAGACCGAAATCGGCGAGATTGACCGTCAGAGGAGTCCGACAAGAGATTAGGATGTTAGCCGGCTTGATGTCTCGATGGATGAAACCTCAGGAGGTCAAGTATTCCAGCCCCTGAAGCGCCTGGGACAAAAGCGCGACTGTCTCTTCAAACGCGATTTGGGAGGCGGCGGTGCGCATCTGCCAGGCTTCCCAAAGGCAAATATTGCATGATAAGCAATGGGGTGGGCTCTTCGCGAAAGTTGACAAAGCGAACGATATGTTCCTAACTTATATAAGCGAGGGATCCCGCGCGTACATAGAAGGAATGCTGGCTTCGATCGTCTTAGAGTCTGGAAAGATGATCCAAGTGAAGTGAGACTGGATCTCCTCCCCAGCCTTACCATCGTAGCTGACGCTGGTGCCATTCGTCGAAGTGTCCCGAAGGATCACTCTGCGCTGTTCATCGAAGGTGATCGAGAAATGCATTTTTGCTGATATGCTTCATGTAGTCTCTATCTTCTGGCCAAAATTTCCTTCTGTCCGCGAGTTGTATGTCGCAATCTGGACTCCAGCCGAAAACAAAACTATTGTTCACATTCTTCTTCGGAGGTTTGTTAAACGACAGCTCGAGCCTGTGTGCGGTATCATCTTTATCTACGGGGACTTCTTCAGCATACGGGGTACTCTCGCGACTAAATAGCGCAGGGACAGAAGTGTGCGCTCGATATTGTTTCTCGTTGTGGTCAAGCTGGAAACCTGGCTTGGGGAGACCTCGCGTGGCGATAAGTGTGGCGATAATATTCGAGTCTTCCATTTGGCACGTGAGGTAAAGGTGTTGAGAGTGGGGAGGAGTTACCCAGGTCCGATCCCGTCAATGTAGAACTACTCCGCCAGGCCAGAATTCCTGGTGCACATAAAGCCCACTATGGCCTTATACAAGACGGCGGGCGTCCCTCTTATCGCCCTGATGATTCGGGTTCTGAGTACCTTAATGAACTTCCGAGTCGCACAGACATCATCTCTTTTTGGACAACTATTAGCCACGGCGTAGAGAGCATACTTCAGCAACAGCGGTGGCATTGGGAGAATTTTTGAGAGCACCAGGACTGGAAACGATTGAGATACTGGAAGCCGGAGTGGTTCGAGCAGTTTGTGCAGGAGGTCAGGGATTATCGCCGAAAGAAGGGCCTGGAGGGTGACATCTGCTTGCTCCAGGATCGCAAGGAGCAGAGCAGGCTGGAAGACTGGGCCGAGTTCCAGTACTGGGAACACAAGAAGGCTGATGGGCTCGTGAAAGCGATGGAGCGAGCCGCCGAGGATAAGAACATTTCCGAAAGCGAATTGCAGGCGGCGATAGATGAAGGCCGTCCAGCAGACGAAGTAGAGTGGCTTCGAGAGGCAGGTGTTGCACATGACGAAGCACGCCGAGGCACTGCGAAGATCGAGTTACAGAGGCAAGCTGTGCTCCTGAGCCGAGCAACTGCGAATAATTGCTTCCGAATGTCGAATGTCGGATACTGGCTTGGAATTACAGGATAGCCGCCAACCGGGCTCAATCAGCACGAACCTTGGAAAGAGGAAGAGATCGATAGAAGAGCATGCTTACATGCAAGACAGCCGTCGCAAAGTAGAACTTGCCAATCCTACCAGCATGGCTTTGTCACGTGCTATCAACATGGGTAATGAATGTGCAGGGAGACAAGCCGGAGAGGAGTCGTCGCTGGCAATCAAGACCGGATAAACCTTTGGCCAAGTTTTTAACAAAGGGCACGAGTACCGGACCAAGTGCCAGGACGAAACGGACCCTCGCTAGCGACCCCGTCCGAAGGAATGAACGCATATCGCAGAGACCCGCCGTCCACTATTTCTAGTTGCAGCTTGGGTCAAGACGTTTTGCGTCGTGATTTCCGCTCTCCAATTAGTAGAATTGCTCTGATCTAGTTGGCCCGGTCTCGTCAGCATTCACCTTTATGTATCAAATCGCAGTCGAAGTACGGCTAGTTAATGCAACGGAACAAGCAGCGAACAGCGTTCATAACAAACTCTTTGGGCAAGTAGCCGTTTGGAAACATGCGCCGGAGGGTCCAAAGCCTGCAGCCCTAAGGCTTTGATACGATACAGTGATGTTGCCCTGTCGGTCCATCAAGTTGGAAGAGGTCATCTGGGAGTCGAGCGAGCAACTCCGGGTTCTTTGTTTGACCGACTAAGACTGACCGCTCTCAGAATTTCCTTTCTCGGTTCTTCTTTTTTTCTCTTTTGCGACGTAATGAGGGTGTGCTGACTCCTTGCTGTGTTGGACATGGAGTCTCAGATAGGAAGGTACGTGCAGATGAAGTTGAAGTCCGGAATGCGGCGCACTTTGGAGTAGGCGGGATTAGTAAGCACTTCAAATCACGTGGCGCAAGCCGCCGGCGTTTGCGCGTTCGATGTGATCGAGATGAGCCTTCGATCCAAAACTGAGTAGTTGTGTATAGCGTCGCAGTTTTGTATTCGAGCCGTATCGCCGGGTTCCGTAATTGAATGCCGGTGCTTGGTGCTGTCGCGCTCCTTACAGTGATCTGTACGGCCGATGCAATCCCACCTCACGATTCGAAGATTGAATGGACGTCTTGTGCAAACGCTCTTCCGGTACTCCGTATTACATACTTAGGCTGTGGACCGGTCGCAATACGGGTAATAGAATTGACAATCTGCCGTTCGTCAGTCCTTCCACACACCACAGCTTCCTCAAGCCAATTGAATCAATAAGACTCACGAACTCCAGACAGGGGTCCTCCCAAATCCCACCTCGCTTCCCACCCCAAGACCCAGTATTACACTCGTGCATCTCAGTCAACAACCAATGCGCTCGCAGACCCATTACCACCCGTCACTCACTCATTCGACAGGCACATAAAAATCATAAGCACAAGTCTCATAATCCACGGTCACGGTCCCACACGTCTTGTCCAACGTCGCTATAATCTACATGTATATCTCGCCGTCTCACCTTCAACGACCCACATATTAGCCACCACGTCAGATGGAAATACTCGGCCCATCACTTACCTGCTCCCGTCTCCGGCGCATAAGTCTCCACGCTCCCACCGTGCCCTCCGTACCAGAGAAGGGGTTGATCTCGACGCCCGCATAGGTCGTGCAGAAATTCTCAATGGCGGTGTCGATGACGGAGGCGTTGGCGCCGTAGCAGGCGCTGAAACTGGTTGGGTGGTTGCCAGCGCACGTGGTGCCAAGGGTCAGAGAGGCGGTGAGGGCTGTAGCCAGGAAGATAAAAGGGGCGGCATTAATGGGTATGGTGATGTGTTGATGCAGGAAATCGATGGAGAAGCGTGGATTGGTTCGGGAAGGTCGCTGGTCGACGCTATAGGTATTCGAGCCTCGGAGAGGTCACTAAGTCCTCTGAGCAGAAGTTTTGGCGTAGTTGAGGAGGGAAAGTGAACGCCAGTCACAATCCGTATCCTGCTGCAAGGGTGTTCAGTAAGTCCTCTGATCTTGTCTGTGCATCCACATCGAGCGTTCGTGAGGGTATAGCGAGAAAGGCAGTGCGCCACCGCCGTGTGTCCATGACTGACTGGTAGAGCAGAACAATATCGACTAGTGGTATGCGGGAGTAGAGTGAGAGAGATCTACATGTCCTGTTTGTCTGCATGCGCTGGATCACAAAGCGATATACTGCCCGCCCTCCTACCTCTGCACGCCACCAGCATTCAGGGCTGATCTCCTTCTATCTGCCCGTCGCTCGTAATATTTCGTAACAGTATACACGCCTGTCCGTTATGTCCCTCAGACGCCATGCTATGCCAACCCGCCTGGTAATGATACAACCGATACTAATCGCTGCTTTAATAGCAAGCCTCTGCACAATAATGAAAACACATCAGCACCTCCCTTCCTTCCTTCAGGCAACTAGGCAAACTGACCAGCAAGTCCCAGAAACAACGCCTGCAACCCCAACTGCAACGTCCACACCCCGACCTTCTTGATCCTCCGTCGCTGCACCCTCTCGTCCGTGATGTCATTCACAAACGCGTCATATGTCTCCTTCGACAGGTCATCCAGCAGTCCCGAATCAAAAATCGTCCAGGACCCATCGAATTCACTCTGCCGCTTCACAACACGACAGTTGACAGGGATGAATGACCTTCGAGAATTGATGTATGCGACAATTGGACGGACTAAAGCGTTGTTGACGTACGAGAGATCTTTCGTGAAGATAGGAACCGAAGCTCGAACGTCGTTGAGCTGAACGCGGATATCGAGGACGACGAAGCGTTTGTCTGCTTCTGCTTCTCCTGTCTGCGCCTCTTGAGCCTGCTGTTGTGCGGCTTTATCGTCCGGTTCCTCTCTCTGATCATGCCTGATGACGTTCTCTTGCGATTGCCGCTGGTTTTGAATGACGGTGCTCTCCAGTCTGTCATAGAAGTCCGACATCACCTTTGCAATGCTACCGTCGGCATCGTCTGGGATCATTACATCAGCGACGATGTCCACGTTACCCTCGGTGATCCAGCTGAACGGCCCCGTAACGCCTCTGTTGAGGTGGTCGATCTTGAGGCCGTCAATCCGGAGGCGCGAGTGCTTTTTCCATTGAGACGCATCTTCGTCCCCGGCCACTTCCTCCAGATTTGCACCGGTCACGCTATGCACTTGTCTCGGGTGTATGGTAAATAGGGAATCATCGAAGCTGCCACTCATGTTATTGGCACACAAGAAGTCGTAAAACAGCCACTGCTTCCTCAGCCGAGGCAACTCGCAATTGTACACGCTCACACTGAACGGCCGGAAGCCTCGAGGTTGATGAATAGTAAGCAGTACGTCTTCCATCCTAAAGTTGTCGATCTCAAAATCACCGGTGTTGTGGGTGTGGCGATAGCTCTTAGGATCAGTCGGAGCCCCTTCAATAGGGTGGACGTGCGTCCTATCGATGACGCCTCGCACACCTTTGATTTCGACATCGTGCAGCAGGCCTTTCCCATTGAACCACTTTGTGAAGGAGAGTGTGACATTCACTATCTGGATGGTGACGTCGAACTGACTGTAGTTCCCTTCTTCTTCGGGGCTCTCAGTACCCTGGGTGGCTGCTTCCGCTGCTGCGGCGGCGGCTGAGATGGAAGAGCCTTTGCTCACAGAGCGCACCTTCTTGTTGGCTTGTCCAGGCCTTCGCGAGACGAACACGTTGTTGAAAGTGATGACACCATCTCGCCAGGTTGGCACAATGGCGCTCTCAAAGACAATCCTCAAACCCGAGCTTTTAGTTAGGTAGTTGCCGACCCAGCCAGCCAGCGTCTCTTGCGCAAAGACTGTATTGAGCATCCAAATGGCCAAACTGACGAAGGTGGTTGTTCCGAGCACAATCCAGAGTACATGACCCCAGAATATCCACGACAGAAAGGCGCCGATATCGTCAATGTTGAACCGTCTCGAACTCCTTATTGAGAACCACTTGAAATGTATACCCAATCGATGCCAGAAGCCTGTCGCTGCTGCCAAGAGCTCATCCTTTGTGGGTCTGTGGAAATGCGGCAGACGGTCGTAGAGAGTCTTATTCCCACCACCTGCCACCTGCTTCAAGCTCTCATCGCGAACCTTATGGGCCGTCTCCCTGAGTGGTTCCTTGACCGTCTCGTGACTCTTCCACCTGCGCTGCAGCAGAGAGGTTCTGCATATACCACCGCCATATGTGCTGAATTTTGCGGCCCGCCAGGTCCACGGGTCATGCACAGCTCGGCGCAGTCCGAGGCGCGCTATTGAGGCTGTCGATTCAGTCCATTGTCCAGATACATTGAATCTTGCAGCATCTCGTCCAGCTGCGCTGCTTGCAAAAGCTCGAGCAGGCCGTATGAGACCTTGCTGTCGTGGATTATACAATGTCCGCCGCGCGGAGCAGAGCAGAGATATGAGCTCAGTCGAGCTGGAAGGAGTCGCTGCACGCGCTGATTGACGTGAAGTAATATATTGCGCTGCTCGTCCACCCACTTCCACCACATGGAAACTCATATTAGGTCATTTTGGTCGAGAAGGGTGTATTGGGGGTTAGGAGCATGTGAAAGCAAAAGCAGGCTACCTAGGTAAGTTCCAATTCTATGACGCACGGGCTTTCGCGGAGATAATTCTAGACCCGGCCTTCGCACTTTTCCGCTTGGGGTTGAGCATGTGAAGGTGCGCATTGGCTTCGGATTTCGCTATGTATTTACTAACAGCCAAGCCAACACTTCGACGCAAGTTTAATAGCACGAGGACAGACGCACGCTATGCAGACTGCACCATTCGCCATAAGCTTAGACTTCGTTGCCGTGAGCGCGTATATATCTGCCCCAGTGCCTCTAGTGGAAGCAGTAAAAAGCGCACCCTAGCTTAAATGTATTGAATCGAACACTCGGTCTGTCTGCCTTCTGCTCGACGGGCCGTGCCATCTATCATAATGGTGAAGCTGGTTGAACCTTCATCTGTCGACGAACTTCAAGTGTCATACGCCTGGGTGCTCGTCGTTCTCCGCTTGGAACGAACCAGGCTGTACTGTCCTTCTGATCCATCAAGGGAGCCGTTACAATGCAAAGATGAACATCATAGATTCTTACCTGTAGAATCCTGGATATCGTGTCGTAGATGTCGGCATAGGTTCCTGGCTGGCAGTGTTGCGCGCCATATCGTTATCCCACGACAGATTTCTTTGTGGGACGATGCCCCCGAAGCTGACCTGAGGTAGAGGCTGGTGGAGGTCATCGCCAGATATTGGGGTTATCGAGTGTGCTTGAGCATGATGGTAGTATGCTTGATCGGCTCCTGCATGGTCTGGGACGCGACCGCCGGAGATGGAAGATTCGACAGCAGCCGGGAAGACTTCGACTTGCGTCCAGTGGGCTGCCCTGTCATTCTGCTCCGACCATGTCCCGTCTGTGCTGAACGACATCCTACTTGTAGTCAGTCCAGGTCGTTTCTTTACGTCTCAGCTTCACAGCCCAGCTTAGCATTGATCTCATCAGAAAGGACTACGATCAGCGTGGCTGTAAGTCATGCTCCGCACATACCCTGTAGTGGAGACATTGCGTGGCGAATTGTTACTAGATGGCTGTTGTTCTGGTGAAACATCTGCAAGTCCCTGGCTTATCGAGGCGTGATCTGGGTGGTCGATATCAGGTGGAGCGATGCCACTTGAAGCAACTCCTACAGAGTTCTCCGCAGAGCTGCTCATCTGCTCCATCGAATAGCCGCTTCTCATCATGGCCAAGACACGAATTGCCTCTTCCTCATTGCCCTCGCGAAGCTTGCTGAGCAGAAGCTTGTAAGCGCTGATCTCTTTGTCTCTGTCGCCCAAAAGAAGGCTCAACCTGTCGTTCTCAACTCCTTGGGTGCGCATCAGGAGGTTCAGCCTGTCGTTCTTATCACCTTGGCTGCGCACGACAAGAGCCAGGTCATCGTTCTCCGCCCTGCTTTTGTCGAGTCTACGTTGATAGTCCTGCTGGCGGGTCATACCATCTTGCAAATCATATACACAGTGTGCATTCCTTCCATGGCACCGCTGGCAGATTGGACGCCGGCCGTTACACTGTGAGCCATTAGCATCTGCATGATGAGCGAAGCATTCATATTCCCAGTATCTGACTGGTGTCCTATGAAATGCTGCAGGTGCGAATGCTTACTTTTGACTTTGACTTGCGGCAACCCAGACAGGCGTTCTTGGTCAACGTCGTGCGTTTAACCTGCAGAGGCCGAGATGCTTCCTCAACATCGGTGCCGTCCATGGGTGAGTCACTACTATCCATTTCACCACCCGCCACGCTTGCGCGCAGGAACCTGCTGCGTATGGCGGGCGCGCCAGTAGCGCGCCAGTATTTTTTTACTCGCTAAGCCAAATTGCTGCTGGTATGAGTCGCGATATATTTTATCATTCCATTCTTTGTAGAAGCAGGGCTATCATCCGTCTCCCCGAGACCTCGGAATGTCTTGTTGATTACTAATTGACGATGTCAAACACGTGAAAAGCTCGAGCCAGATCACGAGTCATGCAGACATATGGATTGTACGTAACTGGTATGCAATTCTGCAACCCTGGCTGTAGTTGATATCCGTCGCACCTGCAAAGATGCTGTCGGCCGAGCCATCAACTACGATATGTGTTCACAACTTGAATGCACATGCGCAGTGTGATCCACGGATGCATGAGCATTGAGCAGTAATCGCGCGTGCCGTGGGACTCGTGATCCCGGTGATGGGGCTCGCCCAATAAGCAATGTGCGGAGATAGGCCCGGCCGGTCTGTCTCGTACGGGCGGTGGATGTGGATGCTCATCACAGGAGGTCCTCTTAATCTAGTGCTTTTTGACCTTTCGCAATATCCCACTGATGGTGCTGTGAAGCTCGCCTTGAAAAGTGAAGAGTCACCAGTTTCGCTGCCTCTATGATCCAAAGGGGATGCCGATGCAGCCTACTCAGTCTGGTCCCCATCGTTACCTCCTCAGGAAACGAGGACTGTGCAGCAGAGGTGAGGTCGGACGAAAGTCGTGCACAGCACCGTGGCGACTTCCTCTACAGTCCGATATTTCATTATTCGTCAAATGCTAGTCATACACATACGGCAGCTGATCGCGACGTCCAGCACGTCAAGGCCCGGATGTTTTCGTAACGATTGTGCCCAAGCCCCATCAGACTCCCTTGAAGCTCCTTGCTACCTCTCGCTGCGTTTCTTCAGACGCTGCGCCCATGCTCTCATCGTTCCATCATGTCATGTCGTATCGACCAAGCTTGCTCTAATCCATATGCAACCATCGCTCATGATATCGACGCCAAGAACGTGTGTCGGCCGAGGACGAACCAACACATATGGATCGTTCGCTGAGTATTGCTAGTCCCAAGATAGCTCGCCCCTGAGCATCCTCTCTTGATGAAGGTCAGGCCTCTTCTCCTCGCGAGCTGGGGGCATCTCTTTGATCGGGCTTTCCATCATGGCGATACTCTTTGCTCGTGCGTGCATCTGGGGCATACTTGTTGCGGCGCCGCCAATCGAGGACGTACGCTCGGCCCGATTGCGGAGATTTTCGGTCCAGAAGTCGACGGAGCCTGTGTGATCATCAAACGGTTAGCTTACTGAATCTAGACCGCAGCAGCACTGGTCGGCAATGCGGGAACATAGTGGAGGGGCAGAAGCAGATGAGTGTCGTGCAGCGGTGACAAACCTCGACCCTTTTGCTCTGTTCGGGAAGAGATCGTCCCATTCTGTGGTGCTTTGCTGCTGTTAGTTGGAGCAGGTGGTAATGTACCATTCTGCCCGGCTATTCCTCCGCCTCCACCAGTTCCATTTCTCACGTCTCTCAGTGCCCTCGCACCGAAGCTCATCCGCCTTGCGAACGGAGTGGTGGGAGTCGGTCCCGAGAGAGAATCACGCGGAGCAGCGTCATCCTCGATGGCAGACTCGTCGATTGAGCCGCTGTTGACCGAGCCGATGCTGTCACGCCTAACGACGCCACGGTAGGATCCAAAGGGCGATGTCGAGTTGGGAGAGCCAGAAAGCCCAAGGGTGGTGAGGGAGAGTCGCCTCCTTTGGGCTTCGGCTGCAGCTTGTGTGATTGGGCCCGCGTATTGGTGCTGTTGGGGCGGAGAGTTGGGGCCGTCATTCGTAGCTGACGTTGACTTGGTCCGGCCGGATCCAAAGAGGTCAGCAAAAGTCTGCCCCGCAAGAGAGGACCGGCGCGTGTGGGGTTGTGTCGAGGTGTTGTTGGAGGTGGTATCTTCAGACATGGCTGCGGCGAATATCGTGATGGCTTGACTGGAGGAAGGAGGATCTACGCGGGAGTCTGGCGTAATTGAATGCGGCTGGCACAGTGGCCGACAGCGGGTCGCGTGAGGGCTCAGGCGGGCCCGACGATGTGGTGAAGCTGATAAGGTGCGACAGCTGGTGCAAATGGATGGTTCGGAGTATCAGGAGAGGGGCAGCGCAGGGTGGTGCAATCTGCGTGTTTCAATGGTGTTTACGTCAGCTCAATGGCGTGAGATCGCCCGCGATATGCGCTCGCCCACGGCTGGTGCTGTCGTTGGAGGCGGATTGACTTCCCGCACGCCGAGAGCGAATTGGAAGGTCGAGGTGGAGGTGGAGGTGGAAGTGAGATGGGGACACAACGAAAGAAGCGCATCATTCATGATTCATCACGACACCATCGTTTAGGAGTACTTTTAGTACCGCTGCTTTGTCCGCCAAGCGAGCCAGGCAAGCACGCTAGATTGGTTTTGCGGGGACCCCAGACTTGGCGGACCCTCTCTCTCTCTCTCTCTCTCTCTCTCTCTTTCTCGCTCTCTCTCTCTCCCTCTCTTCTTCTCTGTGTGTTTTGCATGAAAGTTTCGATCTCCCTTGGCAAAAACTTTTCAGGGACATGATTGCTTCGGGGCTGCAAACAGGAGAGACTTGTCGATGAGATCCTCTCCTGCCAAGCCTATGAATCAGCATCCTATTCTTCTGTACGGAGCTGGTGTAACAGTCATGGGAAGCTCAGGCATAAGTTGTTGTTGTTGTTCCTGGCTCAATAATACTCCTCAGCTAGGAGGTAGGAGGTAGGAGGAGGTCGCGCGGGTCCTTTTCGGCCTCCACCGATCGGCTGAGACCTTTCGCTTGAACTGCAGGACGACAACAGCGCAAACGGCTACAGACCGCCACTACTACTCAAGAAGCGCCAGATAAACCTCAGCCATCTCAGGAGAGCTTGTTTCCCGATGGTCCCGTGACCTGTCGCCAACACGGGACCAGGGATTGGCAGTACCGCTTCATACCTTGATGGATAATGTAGTGGCATTGTGATGTGTCGTCATTTAGAGTCCTCGCATAACACTCCTGCACCAGTTCTGACACGACGGGAGGAGAGCATTTTATTACGGTTTGTTGCTGTGTTCATGCAGACCGCCTCTAAAGCATTGTCCTGGCTGTCGCATTGAGATGCAATGATCAAAATACATCGTGTCAAATGTCGTGTCTTCACGCCAGTGGGAGTGAACAAAAGGGAATCCAATACAAAGCAAACACCTTCGACACAAGCTGCTGACCAGCCCATGTGTGATCTAGTAATTTGGTCCACTCCACCCGAGTGCTTGGTGCCAAATAAGAGGTAGCGCTTATCTCCACCCAACTTGCGCAAACGACAGAGACAGGCATTCACTACCATGGACATGTTTAATATGCTTGCCGCGCTTAGTCGCTCTGCGGTAGGGCTGGATCCAATCGCATCTTCTTCTGTCTGTTGGTGCATTGCTAGTGTGAAAAGTGTTCGCCGCATCGAGTTGAGCGAGAAGCCCCAGCTCAGCCTGCACCACCTGCACCGACTTCTAGAACTACGTTAGTAAGTATCAAGCCTGCCGTTTTTGTGCGAGAACTCTGCAGTGGACAGTCTTCCAGAGACAAAGGAGCATCTGAATCTGCAGCTAACAATTATGAACAGTTATCCACTGCCCAGTCTCTGAAGCACGCCGAGGCCGAGTCGGAGATACATCTTCGGAAGCCCATCATACCCAACCATGAGATAAGATAAGGTCTGCACCTGGATGAATCGACGCAGCTAGAGTCACTGGAGCAGACGATCGTTGGGATTCTTCAGCGCAGCTGGCCGCCTGGTCGAGAGCCAAAGTCGTTCACGAGGAGGTCACTGGGATACGAGACTCCCATGCGACATCTCAATGCTCACGAAAGGGCCTCGCTTCGTGATTTCACTGCAAATCACTTCCGCTCCGATGACTCTTCACGGGATAATGATCAGGAGTCAAGTCACGACTCCCTCGTCGATCCAGGATCTGAATGCGAGAGTCGAGCTGCGGCCATGTTTTCAGGCGTTGCGGACGGTGATCGAGTCACGGGCACAGAGTCTGGGGCGTGCATGGAACGCGAACGACGAGCGTTCACCTTAGCGACTAGCTTCTTGCTAGATGAGCATGCGCATCCGAGCTTCATTTGCACCTGACTGCTATGGTCAAGCTTCTGCCCAACTTGGCGGCCGCTTGGACTCAGAAGCATGATGCTTCCCGACGAGCAGCTTGGGGTAGGCTGAACATGGCATTGTGGATCGGTCAATGCTGCAAAATAATACCGGCATGGTCTGACGATGAAGGACAGCGACATGTCACATGCGGCAGGAGCTGCAGGGATTCGTCGACGATTTCCGAACATACAAGTCTCGCGACACTGATCACCGTACGGATATCCGGACTCCTTGGATATTTGTGCTCGCATCCACAGGCTCAAGACCGATCGTGATGGAAAGAAAGCAGCGTCGTCCACCTCGGACGATGACTTTGAATCAAAGCTGACCACCGAGTTAGACCCATGCTCTCCATACAACTTGGAGTTGACATCAAGCATTGCCGCCAGCCCCATGTCTCTGAAGAAAACCTCCCTCCTAATCGACTGAGCGGCAGACGACCGCTCGTCGGCAGCGTCATGCTGTCGACGCCGATATATGCCGCGAGATTCGAAGCCCTTTGACTCGGGCCAACGGCCCAAAGAAGAGAATATCCCATAAGGTAGTAATGCAATGAAAACAATCTGGACAACCTGGAAAATAAGGGATCGAGGGGAAGTCCTTGGGTGTAACGTGACCATTTCAATCCCCGCACTTGGACTCCGCTACTGACTCTTGATGATCTACCGACCCAGGCAATACTCCTTGATTGACACCTTGTGCGACGTTCAGTGCCATCTTGGGAGGCAGCACGCCATGTAGGCTACCGGCTACCCGGCTTATTCGTGCCAAGCAAGTCAGTCATAAGGAGATGCCCCTAAAGGGCCTAAACCGAGTGGAGGTGCGATACAAGGTGATGACCATTTTAGTATTCCATCATTTCCTGTGGGAGAACGAGTCCAATCCTTTCGCTCAGACCTTAAATCGTTCCTATTGCCATAAGTTACCACTGTAGTCGTCTTCAGTCCCCGTCACAAAACTCTCGATCATGGCTCCAGATTTGAACGGCCTCGCCGGGGAGAAATTTGACTATTCTACGCCGGGCTCTTCGGGGTATAATATCGACCAGAACCTCACATGGCATGATCCAAGGAATCGAAGGCTCCGCGTCCTTGCCATTGGCGCTGGCGTCTCAGGAATCCTGATGGGTGAGCACATCGCCCAGTAGTCTCGCTTTAAACAGGTAATTAATTGAGCAACCTTTCATACAGCATATAGGATTCAGAAAGACTGCGCAAACGTCGACTTGTCGATTTACGAGAAAAACGAAGATATCGGTGGCACTTGGCTGGAGAACCGTGAGCTTGATTAAGGTGGTTGGATGGACGAAGACACTGACTGACACTTCTATCCGTCTTCTATTAGGCTATCCTGGCTGTGCCTGCGGTAAGTGGAAGATGGACATGTATCTGGCAAAATCACTGACTTTGGCTTTGTTTTGAAGACATTCCTTCGCATGCATATACCTACCAGTTCGCTCTGAATCCTGATTGGCCTCGCTTCTTTTCGTACTCGCCTGATATATGGGGCTATCTCGATAAGGTCTGCAACACGTTTGATCTGAGGAATTACATGACCTTCCACACCGAGGTCATTGGTGCGTATTGGAACGATGGTAAGGGCCAGTGGCGAGTGAAGCTTCGGGAGAGCAGACCAGGCCAGCAACCACGAGAGTTCGAGGATCACTGCGACCTTCTGCTCCAAGGCACTGGCTTTCTGAACAACTTCAAATGGCCTGACATCCCTGGCTTAACTGACAAGTTTAAGGGCAAGGTCATCCACACTGCGAGATGGCCACGTGACTATCAGAAAGGAGAATGGAAGGACGATAAAGTGGCAGTCATTGGCTCCGGTGCTTCATCGATACAGACTGTACCCACAATGCAACCGCACACCAAGCATCTCGATGTCTTTGTAAGGACAGGGGTCTGGTTCGTGCAGATCGCAAACAACTTTGGTCAGAACAAGGAGTATGACGAGCAAGAGCGTGATGAGTTCAGACACAACCCGAAGTCTCTCGTGGCCCATGCCAAGGATATCGAGGATCAAATCAACGGGCTTTGGGGCACATTCTATTCCAACTCAGAACCGCAAAAGCAAGCGCAGGAGCTCTTCCTGAACCGTATGAGAGAGTTCATCAAAGATGATCGACTGCTCCGGGGCTTGACTCCGAAGTTCGGGGTGGGCTGCAGACGCATAACGCCAGGGGACCCGTACATGGAAGCGATTCAGAAGGAGAATGTCGACGTACACTTCACGCCGGTCGAAAGCTGCACCGAGGAAGGCGTGGTAGGGGCTGATGGCGTGGAGCGGAAAGTCGATACGATCGTCTGCGCAACAGGCTTTGACGTGTCATATCGACCTCGCTTTCCTCTAGTCGGCCAAGGTGGTGTCGACCTCAGGGACAAATGGAAGATTTGTCCGGAATCATATCTCGGCCTTGCGATTCCGGAATTTCCCAACCTCATAGTCTGCGTCAGCTCGACTTTCCCTGTCGAAAATGGGTCTATCATGGGTGGGTCTCCCCGTAGTGAAAAGGAAGAAACCTCGCAACAGCTAATGGTCAAAACATGACAGGGCCCTTACACACCGTCTCTGACTACGCAGTCCAAATCATCAAGAAGATGCAAAATGAAAATATCAAATCCTGGGTACCCAAGCAAGAAATCACCGACATGTTCAACGATCATGTCCAGGAATGGGTCAAGCACACCGTCTGGAAGGAAGATTGTCGGAGCTGGTACAAAGACAACGACACTGGCCGAGTGAACGCTGTGTGGCCTGGATCATCAATGCATTACCAACAAGTCATGCAGACCCCTAGGTATGAGGATTTCGAGATTGAGTACTTCAACAAGAACCCTTGGGCGTGTCTGGGGATGGGTTGGACGGTGGAGAATAGGGCCGGCTTTGGCAATGCGGATAACAGTCCGTACCTGAATCTGAACAACATTGATCCGAAGTGGTGAGTCGAACATGAGTAGTGATAGTGGTTGCAGGACTGACAGGCCGCAGGCACGAAGCTATAGGTGGTGACGCCAATGTTCTGATTGAACAGCAGAACAATTACAATGCGCGGAAGTAGCCTGGTGGATGTAGCAGCAGTAAAGCATCTGATATTCCTGCACACGATCCAGACTTTCGTGCTACTCCGCCGCTGCTGCTTTTCCTTCGTTCAGAGCAGATCCTTGTGATCCCGCAATCTCTCCTTCCTGCCAGACCAACTTCCACAATCCAAGGCTGACCGCAGCAATGACCGAATCGCATCCAAGCGCACTGACAGCCGGATGCTCAAATACAGCCATCATGACACTTGACACGGGATAACGCCCGAAGGTTTGATACAACGAAAGCGACATCACCGCTGCTGTGATCCCTTGAAGTATCTTCTGAAGCCCTACGGCTGTGACGCTGATCCCAGAATGCATACTCTTCTGGACCGTAAAATATGGATGCAGAAGTATTGCCCTCGCCCCAAGGATCACGTACATGAGCACACGCGAGCCTGCAGTCTGTGGAGCAATGTACAGGAGATACGCATAGGCCGACATGGCCCCGAAATCTGCTATCCGATCGGTCATGACGTGCTGTTTAGGGATGGGCTGATGCAGCAGTGCCAGGCAGAAGAGATTCTGCGCAAAAGAGATCGGGAGGATCTGAGCGAGACCGAAGAAGGACCAGAGGCGGGGGATCTCGTGGCGTTTGCCTGGTGGTGCATCAGTGATGTTTCGTGAGCGTCAGACATACTCGGAACGGTACCTTCGATGCCCAGATAAAGGCAAACGGAATACGTCGTGAAGAGCTCGTTCTGCGTCCACAGGTAGCGAGGCTGAGTTGCTACGATCGTGTCGCCGAAATCTCGGAATAGTCTTGATGTTACGGACCATCTCCAGATAGGGTGGAACACGCCTTGATTTGTCTCGTGGCTGTGTGAGGTGGACCATGCGGCGAACGATTGAACCAAAACGGCGAGCATGTTTCCTGAGAGCACGACGAAGGAGATGATCGCTAATGTGCTGAAGAGTACGACGTGTTGTTCATCTTGCGTGCCGCCTTTGGATTTGTGTTGCTGCCTGAGTTCCAGGATGGTATGGATGGTGATTGAGCTAAGAGCGAGGGCGGCGACGATGTAGAGCCAGAAGATTGCAGCGCCGGAGTAGCTGGTCGATTCTTCCATGTTGAGGGCGAGCAAGAGTCGTAGTCCGTTGTCGCAGACTGCATGGCTACAAGAACACTTATAGTGGCAAGCACCCTTGTTAGCGTCACAGCCGTTTGTCTGGCTATGCCGAAATAGGAAGGAACATGCCACACCTGAAATGCAACCTCACCTCTCGACAATGAACCTGATCATATTTGATGCATACTATGCTAGACTGTGAAATACACTCCCAAATATATGGAGTTGGAGAGCAGATGTAGCTGCAGCGCGAATTGCCTCGGTAAGGTGGGCATCATCAAAGAGTCCTTTGTCGTGAAAGACGAGTTTTGCACCCGCAGGCTCAAAGATGCTTGACTACGCCAAGCTGATGCTACAAAAAGCTAGAGGTGCAAACGAAGTCTTGATCCGGAAAGAGGCGAAGATCCAGAGATCATCTAGCAAGTCTCATATACCTTAGCAGCACATTCGCCAAGGTGCCCAACAAGCCCGGAAAGTCCCTTTTTCTTAAGCGACACCGAGACTATTGAGGGATACACATCAAGTCTTTGGACCGGGAGGTATCGCAGGCTCTGTCTTCTGACACTAGATCTCCTAGTGAGCAGAGATCGTTCAACAGTGAAATTATGTATGCCTGATGCACCTCCACTTCCTTCGCACTGCCAGCTGCTCCCTACCAGAGGGTTGTCAGACCCAATCGCTATAGCGGGAAAGCTCGAGGAAGCAATGGTCTGAGCATATCAAGGTGATGAAATTCGTGCAATCTGGAAGCTGCCGCAACGGCATGAAGTGTTGCCCAGCTATTTGAGGAGGACGCTGCAAGATTGGTGGTGGGATGGGAAGGTCAATGCGCTTGTCTCGACACCTGAAAACACATATCGCTGCCCGTCGGGACTTCTACTGCAGGCGTTGTTTGGAATTGTGTGCGATGCAAAGGTCTGCTCCAATGTTGATAGCCTGAAGCTATCCCGCCGGAGATCAGGTCCCTCAGTGTGGGTGAACAAAGAGTATCACAAGTTGCGCTCCGTAATAGGCCTGCAAGCTCACGGTAGTCTCTAGTGTGCGCTGCCGCCTTCAGTCTAGGTAAATTCTCCAGGACTAGCGCTGCTTGGAGCCACAAGTAAACAACCGATAGGTTCTGCAGGAGCGAAATTCACAGGCCGTGCCTTCCATTTTGGTAACCCCGATTCGCCGAGACTTTTTCCCGGCCGCAAGCGCTTTGACACCGCGTCCACTTCCAAAGTCTCTCGCACAACCAACATTCGTCCACAAACATCACTCACGCCTACAATCAAGCAGCCAGACGACGCACCATGTCCCTCAAGCTCAACGTCGTCTTCCCCGGTGGCGAGAAGCTCGCTAATTGCACGATCGAGGTCCCGCTCGAAGCCGTGGGCGTCACCGAGGGCCAAGCTGCCAGCGACACCAACCAGGAGCGGATCAACAACTTTGCTGGGCTCGTCACGCAGACCTTGCTCAAGGCCATGAAAGGGCTGGAAATTGGGGGCGGACTCGATACGGCTAGCCTCGTTGATTGCAGTGGGAGTGACCGTACGGTGGTGCTGACGCCGGGGACGAGTGTCGGCACCAGCCCAGAATCCTGCAGCTCTCTCGAGGTAAACGCTGGGAGCATTGCCGAGCCCGAGCAGGCGGCTGAAGACGACCTAGAGTCTCGCATGCCTCGGACGCTCGATTTGGCGACGGATGACTAGGGCGCAAGGCGATTCATGGTAGCACTTGGCAGTGTGAGAACACAGTGCAGCCTCGATGGGCAGTCAAAGATGAAGCTGCTCATTGATACGTTCGCTTTGCATTTGAAGGTGGACGCGGCGGATTTGCAGTTGGTTACGAAGAAGGGCAAGGTTCACTTCCCTTCGGACACCGTGCAACATGCAAGTGCTGAGAATGATACACCGCTTCTGTGACATAAGTGCTGATAATTGTGCAGGCCATCAAGCGCTGCAACATGATGTATTTGAAGGTCGAGAGACGCTCATGAATGCAGGACCAGTCAGAGCAAGGCTGGGCGCGCGCAAGGCGGCTTATAAGACGGCATGAGTACCAGCCACGGGCATCCAACAGGGCTCTCGTGTGAAGTCGGCTTGGTCGATGCGGTAGCGGCAGGACGCGTAGCGTAAGCGAAAGATATGAGCAAATCGGAGACGAGTTATCCACGGGGTCTTGCTGTCGTGCCTGTGCATAGTCCCAACCCTCGCTCATTCGGAATCTGGGCCTCCGAGAATCCGCATCGTGTTCGAAACAGTGGTGTTGCCGTATCTACGCACGCTATGCAACGCTCAAGGGGTATCATAAAAGCGCTCATTCACCAAGCAACTTTTCCTCTCCGCTCACTAAAATGCCACCTTCCTCTTCCTCCCCGTATACTTCGAACTCTGCTTCACAACCTTTCCCTTGGCCTCCATCTGCGCCTTCTTCTTCAAAATCCAACCCTTAGTCCCCTTCCTCTCATGCTCCTTTCCTCTCTTCCGCTCCCTCCTTCTCGCATCCATCACCTCCACCTCACTCATGCCGTTCACAGCACTCACCACATCGCCCCCACCCACAGTCAAAACCAGGTAGTACTTCACGTTCTTCGTCTCCGGGTCGTCTTCTAGTATACCCGCTCCAAAACCCGCCTTGATCGCTGCATTGGAGATTAAGCTCTTTTGATGCTGGTTCTTTGGATAGAATTGGCAGACGGCCTTGCCGCCGCGTTTTAGAGAGGCATAGAGGCCGTCGAAGAAGCGTTTTAGTCTGCCCTCGGGCGAGACGTCTGAACTCTCCGCGTTGCACAGCCATTGTATTGCTGAGATGGATATCGCCGCGTCGAAGCTTCCTGCGCGAAATGGCACGCCTTGTCCTATATCTGCGAGCAGCATGTCGCCGTCGACGTCCCTCTCTAGGGCCTGGCCCAACATGCTACTGCTAATGTCCATACCGACCCAGACGTGTGGTCCTCCTTCGTCTTCAGGCACGCTTGATAGTATTTCGCCGGACAAGCCAGAGCCGCAGCCGACGTCTAGTATGAATGATGGCTCTTGGAGGTCGAGAAGCTCGAGTGCGCGGTTGGTCATGTCAGCTTGGATGTTCTTTATTCGAGAGGAGGTGGTGTATTTGCGCGACTCGGTGTCATCGTAGAAGAGGTCGGGTGGGAGGATATCTTCGGGGCGCGACATGATGATATAAGTTTGCTGCTGATATTTGTGATCACGGCACGAGATCAAGATATCTGGTCCTTGTGGTCCAGTTCCGTTCAGCAGCTTCCTCTTCGAAGCCAGAAATTATTAGAGTTCATGTCAGTGTTATCGATAAGTACTAGCGGCGTCGATCAGTCCCGGGGAGCTGGGACGCATTGACACTTGGCGTCTACATCCAGAAGGCACGCGACTCGAGTTGAGACACCATCTCTTGTATACCTGCGACTCTTCTCAGCATGTGGATACTCCCACTACTGGTGTGCGACAACCAAACATCCTCCCATTCACCCATGACTAACAAGGACTTTAGGGCTACGTAGGCCTCATCCTCGCCTTCGTCTTCCTCACCCTCGCAATCGCCAGCGGCCTATACTACCTTTCCGAGCTCGTCGAAGAACACACCGTCGCCGCCAAGAAAGTCCTGACGCGCCTCATCTACGCCATCATTGCCGCTCAAGTCCTGCTTGCACTCGTCGACAAGCTGCCCTGGACGCTCTCCGCCCTGAGCATAGCCAGCCATGTTGTCTACCTACAAAATCTGCGGCGATTCCCCATTGTCAAATTGACCGACCCGGTCTTCATCGCCAGTTGCATTCTAGTACTCGTGAACCACTGGCTCTGGTTCCGACATTTCAGCGCGCCGCCGCCCCCCAAGGATAGATATGGCTACTGGGAAGCGCAGGATCTCCCGACCTTCACCGAGATCGCATCCTTCTTCGGCCTAAACGTCTGGCTCGTGCCCTTCGCGCTATTCGTGAGCTTATCAGCGGGTGAGAATGTGCTGCCGAGTATGGGGTCCGAGTACGCGACGGGACAGGGGAGCAGTTACATCAGCGCTGGTCAGGAGCCGGCGAGTGGCATACCGGGAGGTTTGAATGGGGGTGTGACGGGGAGGACGCGGCACAAGAGGAGTGGGACGCAGACGGGCATGGCGAAGGCCGCTGTGAACGGAGTCAGGGAGTGGGCGGGTGAGACGGGAGAGCTACTTGGGCTATGGAAAGGCGACAGAACACGGCCGTTATGATTATGAGGGTCTATTTAATATCCCCACAGCTACGCAGAGAAATGAATTGAAGTTTGCCGCTTATCGTCTTGGGGCCGGCAGATCAGACCTGCTGATGAAGCAGGAGGAAGTCGTTGCAGAAGTGCGGTCAAGACCAGCACACTGCACCCTTACCTCCCCTTCTCCTTCTCCTCCTTCTCTATCCTGCACAACTCATCATGAGTGTGAAACCAAATGCTTCCACAATGGCTCTCGGGGCACTTCTTGTGCCCAGAGGCCAAATACGTTACCATGCAATGCCGGCAAAAACTATGTCCGCACCACAACTGCACAAGATCATTCTTGAAATCAAAGTCGCGCTTACAGATGACACAGTCGCCCCAAGGCAGAAACTCGGGGGCTTTCAATTTGGCCATAACGTCCTCGGGGGAGTTTGGCTGGAAGGGCCCATGCTGGGAGAGGAGTGCGTGGGCTGCGGCGACGGTGGCGGAGCCGACGGGGGCTTCCTGCTTTTGCTGTCTTTTGGACAGTAGTCTTTTCAACATATCGAAGGTCGTATATCCTTGACTTTTCGTGAAGTTCGGTGATCTAGCTTGGCTCTCGTTGTGGTCGGCGGCGATATATATTCGAGCTTTTTTGGTACGAGTGCTTTCTGGTATTTATGGTAAGAAGCCATTGTTGAGGGTCAGTCGAACAAAGCATTATGAGTAACTTCATTGTATCAGGATGTTTCGCACAATGAGATTGACAAAGCGCTTCGAGAAGAGGCGGGCGCCCTTCGACCAGTAAAGCTGGTGCAGGTACTTTTGACGGAGAGAGGCGTGATCATGGTGTTGAGTAATACGAGGCGAGGAGGAGAGATTCGAGGGCAGTCGATGTCCTCGACACGGTCTGGTGTCAGGCAGTTGGGAGGCTGCATAAAGGTAGGGAGATCGTAGACCCGGTGGAGTCGGAAAGCCTGGAGTGCATCGTGGAAAAGACTACCAGTTGAACCAGCCTTTCCCTTCCTTGCGCTTTTGTTCTTTCATCTCATCCATCTACCCCACAAACAAAAATCAGCATCGCTCCACCATTCATTGCATGCGAACCACTTACCCATTTCTGCTTGCACTCCTTATAATTCTGAAAGAAGTCCTGGCACATGGACCTATCCCCTCCATTTCGTCGCAAGCATTTCAAACTCCGGTCTGCGGCCTCTTGACAGGGGTCGAAGTACTCGCTGTGGCGTTTACTGCTCGATGGTCAGCCCGAATGCTTTCGTGGAGGCGGTTTCGTGCAGGCGCAGAAGCTTGATTACTTTTGGAAACGACTACCGCCCTTCTGCCATTCTGATCTCTTCTCAGCTTCGTCGTTGGATTCTGAACTCGACATTTGATGGGTGTTGGAGATTGTGATGGTTTGAGAGGGTTGATGTGCTCGCCACTGGGGTGGTTCCGCAAGGTTTTGGGCGAGCGGACGTACCCGTTCCAGTGATGGGAGTCTTCACATTTCCATCATTTCAACAATACAAATAGTCTATCCGCGAAATGAGACAAGGGACGAATATGTCAATTTTGTTGCACCATACTAGAGTGGATCGGTTGCGTGGTTACACAACAACACAGAACCGCCTGGGCAGAGTAAACGCAAGCTAAGGTACCAGTACGTACTTCGAAACATTTTTCGGCGTGGTGCCTGCTTGATATATTATCCATTAAACGCACGGGTATCTTGCGGCGAAAACTTGAGCCTCCAACGCCCTGACTGCCCTGATAGCCCGCCAACACTCCGTGTTATGCGCCTGTTGCCTCTCTTGCTCTCTCGCTATGCCACGCTCAAACCAACACCAACCGGGCAACTTTACAAGACCTGTGGATTACTTCGTCAGCATGGACTCTTTCAGATAGGAGCGTTAAAACTACTCACAAAGGCAGCAGCGCCGGCGACTACAAGGCCAAGGGCGGAAGAGCCGAAGAGAGCAGCAGCGCCATTGCTTGCCGCGGTAGGGTAGGCTGGTGAAGAGCTGTTGGTTGTGCTGTTGCTGTAGGAGATTGGACCGCCAGTGCTGGTAGGCGAGGCGTAGCCAGTGGCATTCCTGTGGAATTTGTCAGTCGTACGCACAGTCCCTTCACGATCGTGGCTACTCACTGTGCTGAGGCAAGGGCGGCGGTGGCCAGGAGAGAAGTGACGACGGCGGTGAACTGCATCTTGATGACGGTAGAGTGGTAGTGGTTTGTAGTAGTTCGACTCGTGAGTGCTGTTGCGAAATACGATGAGACGCAGTTGAGGACGGATGGATGGGAGGCGAGATATGTGTTGATGTGAAGATTCTAGATAAGGATCCATGAGGAGATGAGACACAATTATACTACAATCCTACGCCGTCTGCTTCTAGACAAGCGTCAGAACGACCCGCCCTTGTCGCGAGGTCAACCCCTGTGGACCACCAAGGGCCACACAATTATTATTAGCCGGAGCAGGCATTTCGCAGTCAGCAATCGGCATCAGTACGAGGTGTAATAAGACCTCAGGAGACATCGTTCCCGTTGCCCCCCATCACCGATCGTTCGTGTCCGAAGGGGTACCGCAGGCTGGTTATGATTAAAATAGCAGATGAAGGTGAAACATCGGGATAGCCGTTGGGGCACCGCCGCACCGGAGATCTTCAGGGACGCGTGGCTAGGGTGGGCCGTCAGCCACTTGGGCATTTTCTGGGTGGGAGTGTGTGGAATAACAAACAAGAGTACAACCAGGGCGACGTCAGATTCTAGTAGTCGAGGTTGGCGGAGCTGAGCTGGACTTTGTAAATTATGGCTACATGACGTGCGGACAGACGTGTCGTTTCAGTTCCGACGAGATATGCGCAACCTGCCGAACATGCACGACCGGCAAGGCTCTTGGTCTCAGGCTTAGGTACACGTTTCACCAACACTACCTATGATCAGCATACTACCCTACGACCCTCCAGCAATTGGAAATGCGACCTCGACCTATGAGCAATCTTGCCACCTTCCAATCGACTAGGTAGCATCTACTACATGAAAAGCTTGCTTCAATGTCAAGCTGTAACAAAGAGATGCTTACCCTCTGGACCGCTGCTGACAAAAATGCTTCTATCTCTGGACACGGCTGCTTGCTATGGAGTACAATGCACTGAAGAGTCGCAGCTGCTTCGCAGTATCCTTGCTACGAGTGACGGGCAGCGTTCTCTACTCCTCGCCATACTTTTTCACGCCCACCGGCTCAGTCCCCCCATCCCAAAAGTGAATCGTGCCACCCCCAATCGACCTCAGCTCCGCTCTCATCTCCAGATCCGGACCTTCATCGCCAGCAATACCGCACTGCACATCAAACCCACACGCTCTATAGAACCGATCCTTACCCGAAGCAGCGATACAGCTAGTGCCCACGCCGTCCTGCCTCGCCCGCTCAAAACCCCATGCCACGAGCTCACGACCAATTCCCTGGCCTTCGAAAGCTGGATCCACGGCGAGAAGGTCTAGGTACCATGATTCAGCACGCGAGCCTGTCCAGTGGTGCTTCGTGTACGGCCATGAGCGAGACAGAATGGTCGCGCGGACTGGATCTAGAGCTTGGTCGGGAAGGAAATAGCTTTCGATGTAGTTGTAGGTATCAGTGAGCTTCACCCATGCGGCTGTACCCCAGGTGAGCGGTGTGGGATGGGCGTGTCTTCGCGACCAGCTCACGATGCCAGTGAGACATTCTTCGCACCGGCCGTCTGCCGAGAATTTGTATGACACGAAAAGCTTGTGCTCATTAGCGCCCGAACGAGCCCATAGCGATCGTAGCTTTCGCAGGTAATGGCGAGTGAGACTGTCCGGGTATTTTGCGAGCTCCGGATGCAGGTAGCGACCTTGAAAGGAATCGTTTTTGAAGGCCTCGCCTAAGATCTGTGAAGCTGGCGCTAAATCTGCGTATTTAGCTTCACGGAAGGGCATTATAAATCGAGCCTCGAATTTCGTCTAGTTTGGATATAAGCTTCATTGAGCGGTCGTATTGCCCTGATTCAATATACTGGGCACCGACTGCAACGCGACTTGGGATCCGCCGTAGGGCGCGTGACAAGGTGATGCTGCATATGCGACTTCCGCGGCGTCCAATCACGTTAACGCATTTTCCGAAGCCCCAATTTTTCGCTCATGTCGAAGTTGAATCCAGTACATGTAGTACTTGGCCGATGCGTAGCGTCGACAGGGAGTGGGTAACTACACATGAGCTTAGAACGTAGCTTAGCTGTCGGTCCCGCTCCCATCAATCCATCGCGCGACTCACCTTCTAGGCAGACGGGTGTCCTGACCAGACGCATTCTAATTGATGCCGGTCACAGACACCGTGTATTTGGTGACGGCATGCGATGATCAACAGCGGCGACCCAGAACAATCGACGGTCGAATCCTACCCAGTTTCTACCTTCCAATATACAGATTGGCCTCGCTATGCAGTACACATATGTCGATCGAGGCTGTCCTTGGAGCAAGTGAAGCCCGGCCAGGGCGCGTCCCACCGCCCATGTGCGGTCTGCCAGTTCTCCCACGTTGGACGTTCGTTCCAGCGCCAGAGGTCCTCCATCGCGCTGGCGACCCGCACCAAATCGGCCTCGCCCCATTTTCGCCCATAAATACAGAGCCCACAAGGCACACTGTAGCCCGTCAAGCCAAATGGCACTGTGGCCACTGGTGTGCCACCATACGACGGTATTGAAGCGCAAGCATCGCCTTGCCCACCGGCATCACCGTTGGGCACCAGTAGGCCATCCAAGCGCACCACCTCGCCATCATCGGTCAAAAACACGAGCCCTTCCTCAACCGCGGATTGGGCGGTGCTTCTGCCCCAGCCAAACGCGGCCCAGAAGGCCTCGCCGAGGGAGCCGTTGGTTGCAACGGCCTGATCGTAGAAGTCTTGACCGCTCTCGGTATTGTACCACCAATAACCGCTGCCCAGCGCGCCCGTTGTGGCATTTTTCGCAGCATTCCATTCAGCCATCTGCTTCAACGTGCTAAGACCATGACGCGTATCATTCTCCGGGAACATCCAATCTTCAAGCCACTCGGCGTATGCCACCGCAAGCAGCGCGTTATAAACCTGTTGCTGCTTAAATGCAGGATCTATGTCCGATGGGTTGGCAGAGCCGTAGGGGTTCGCGATGGAGGCGATGCCAGGCATGCTGACATTGTATATCTCCGCTCCCGCAGCACGCAACTCGCCGATGCGTTTCTCATAGAGCGATCGTACACCAGGTGAGTTAATATGACCGATTGTAGACCAGTACGGATTCCACGGGATGCCCAATCTCATCCCTCGCAGCGCATCTTTGGTGGCCAGCTGCGCGCTGAACCCCTCCTGAGGCATGGCGATGGTACCTTGCCATGTGAGGTTGTCGCGCGGGTCAGGCCCTGCCATGATGTCCAGCACCGCGGCCACATCGGACATGCTACGCGCCAATGGTCCGGGAGTGTCGTGGTAGAAGCTTCCCGGAATGATGCCGTGACGTGAAATAAGGCCAGGTGTGCTTTTCAGGGTGTACAGGCCAAGGTCGGCGGCGGGATGGGTCAGGCTGCCGTGTGTTTCTGTGCCAAGGGCAAAGGCTACCTGGTTGGACCCCACGGCTACTGCACTGCCGCCGCTGCTTCCTCGTGTTGGCTGAGTCAGGTTGAAAGGGTTGCGAATCTGGCCCGCTCTGGTACTATAACCTTCGGAGTAGTTGGTGGTTGCGCGGTGATCAGCCGCTTCCGAAAGGGAAGCATGACCAATCAGCACGGCACCAGCTGCACGCAACCTCTGAACGACAGTGGCTTCACGTCGATAGCGCCCTCCGAGAAGCACAAGACCGCCCTCGGACGTGTTGTGTTTGTCATTGGTGAAATAGTTGTCTTTGACCAGGAAAGGAATGCCGTGGAGTGGGCTAAGAGTTGTGCCGTTGGCACGTGCAGAGTCCAGAGCCCTGGCGATTGAGAGTGCATCTGGATTGGTTTCGGATATTGAATGGAGATGGTCGTTTGTCACGCCAATGCGCTCCAGATAACAGGCTGTGAGTGCCTCGCTGGTCAGGAAGCCGAGTGTCAGGAAGCGCTGGAGTGTCGAGATGGTGGCATCCTCGATGTAGATGCCATTGCAAAGTGGGACTGGCTGCGGTCAGCAAGTGGTCTGGCACCTTGCAATTGACGCTTACCCGGGAACACAGAATCTGGGTTCGTGATTTTATGGCTAGCGTTAGCAAAGGCTGGAGTGCTGAGGGCAACAGCCACCCATACCAACTCCTTGACTCGCATGTTCGAGACTTGAGCGTGAGACCAGGCAAGCAGTGTCGGGGGCTCCGTGAATGTTTGTCGTCCCTGGGCACTGCGATTGTCCTTGCTGTTGGACAGCGCGAGTGTGGCTTCTTATCCCACCATGACTGTTATATGCACCGCTAGTCTTTGAGGCCAGAGCTGATTGCGAGCACTGCTCATTACTGATCAGCGGTACCGCGGCCGATTCCTATCTGATGCGTGTGCAGCGGACTGGCGGTTTGCCAGCTTCGCCATGGCTCCGTGGCGCGCAATTAACATACATGCTAAATGCGATGGCCGAGACCTGCCTATCTATACCATTGATCATCAGTCTCCACAGCTTATCGGCCCACGGACCGAATACCTGGAAAGCGAGCGGCGAGGTGTTTTCACCACGTTGATTGACCCGTATGATGACATAACACAAAGCGACTCGACCAAAATTGATTGCTCACTTAGCAATCTCCGCTGTATGCTTTGCAGTGTTGAACCCAATGTGGATACGTCCTTGGTCGGAATTCTGGCTTGTCGAGCCCGGCGCATGCGAGCCCTGCACTTCCACGTTGCGGGGAGGTTCATCCATAATTTCGATATCTAGACCCTGACTGCCATGTCGTCTTACGGGGACTGTTTGCGTCAGACGCTATCAAGTGCCACGGTCACCCGAAGACCAGCCAAAGTTGCCAATGCCCTGACATCGCACGAGCCGGTAGATCCCTCCGAATATTACTGTTTCGATAGCCATCCGAAGACCAAAGGTCAACGCGAGCCTGGCAGAGAAGGTTCCCAAATTGACGATGCTACCAGCAGAACCGTGTCTTGCCCCGGAGTTCTGGTCAGGAGAGGGCGACAAGAGCCGCCACACCGCGCCAAGACCGACCTCCGTCAATGGAAGTGATGAGCTCACATACGCACTGGCAGACGCCTTCAACATCATAATTTCGAGCGGCGTCGTAAGTATCATCACGAAAAGGTCATCCAGTCGCCATGACAAATACTTCGCGGGCAGTTGCGCCAAACGTGTAGTGCGATGGCGAGTCTTTGCAGAGTGTAGTCCTGCAATTGCGATATCGTTTTGCAGCGGAGCTCCTGACGAGGAACGTTGCGTTGTACTCCAGCCGCACCATCTCATGATGCCAACTCTGATGCGGTATCCTTCGTACAGTATTCGGCCTATAGGATCGTGGCCAAGACTCGGTGCCGTCACGTTGTGATTTTCATCGTCGATTGCAGGATATGAGAAGTTAGTGAACTCCACCGCGATTGGCGTGCCCTCATCCACGTCTCCTTGAAGATAAGTATAGGCGAGGAGAAGAGCTGCCGGGGTGCAGAGCGAGCCTGCTGTTGGCCAACCCCAGCAAGGCTTCCATGAAGCACTGAAGAGGCCCTTATTCCCGGGCAGCAAAGCGCGCATCGGCGGCAGCAAAGGCAATGCAGGCGCAACACCTATCTGTTGAGCAGTGGAATAGAATACCAAGGGAAGAAGTGCCACGTCCAAAGCAAGTCTGATAGCATCCAAGATATATCGCACAACATCGTCGATGAATTCCTGACGTGGCCGGGACAGCGATACGCTGCGCGTCCAGACGGCACCTGCGACGATCTGGGTCACAGCGTCCATCGTTGATGCAGCGACCATTCGCCCCACAGTGTACGTACCATATGCAACAGCCCCCGGGTACAGTGCTAGAAGCGTGCCTCGTAGGCCTGTATCCGCTATCAGCTTCCACTCGCGCCGCACGAGCGTACCAAGATTCATGTTAGGGTCGTACAGCCCAACCTCGACGCGCCGCATGAAGCAGTCAAGCCACCACGTGAGCAGAGGTCGCGAAATGACGGTGAAGAGCTCAATGACTTCCCCTCGATCGTCCTCGCATCTGAGAGATTGGTGGCGAGCCTCGCGCTCAATGCGTGTTCGGAGCTCGCTCTCGCGATCAGAGTGCTCTTTATCCTCGACGACGCCCACGAGCTTCAGTACAGAGTTCTGAGCCCGGCGCATCCGTGCATTGCGAGCTTGTGTCGCTCGACTGATGGGCCGACCCTTCGAGTCATACTGCTGGCCATAGTCAAATGCGGGCGAGCTTGGGCTCGGTTCCGATAATGCTGCCTCGTTCGAAGGCTTTTGCGCGTCGTTCTGCGTGGAAGCAGTCTGAAATGGCGATCGACCAAGAGCAAGGCGTGTCAGGTACGCCTGCCTGCCCATGCTGTATGTAGCATATGTTGTTTTGATCCAGTTATGCGAGTCTTCGGTCCATCCCATCAAGCTACTACCGATCATGCTCCTACCGTATCTGGTTTCGCGGCGCGCCGCAACACAAGCCAGTGCCAGTCATGCGGTTTATATCGCGGCAGGATCGCAAACGCAGCGCGGTGGGTGTTTTGACAAAAGGTACACGTAGTTGAAAGCCAAGTGCTACGACTACTGTAGTAGTTACTGCTGACTAAAAGTATCCTAGCGCGTCAATTACGCGATCAGTCAACTTCTCCAACAGTTACTCGTCTGCTTCTGCATCAATTCACGGTATCGGCAAGAAATCAGATCCACTGTCCATTCAACATGGCGACGATCATCAGTGTCAAGGGCAAAGAGTCTGTGGAGAATGCTTCAGCTACATGTATCATATCTGAACATGATACAGATCGCCAACCCGGTCAGGCTCTTTCTACGCGACATAATCAAAAGGTAGTGCTCAGTTCTCAGGTCTGGTCACTCATCCCCTAGATTCTCCTCAATCTTTTCGATCGCATCAGCCCACTCGCCTGTCGCTGGCTTGCCAAGACTGCGCCAGTATGGCCGACCGCCGCAGGCCTCACTGACGAGTAGCACCCGCTAGGCAAAGCCACGACGATCCAAGGCTGAGGATAAAATTCTTGCCGATCATCAAGCTCGCACTGCGGCACTCGTCGTGGGACGAGATCGGGCCACCAAGGTGTACGACACGACCGTGTAAGCAAGATAGTCTCCATGACACATTCCATCGACCACCGTTCTCGAGATCCCCTTGGCTGGCGCCGCTCCTTTTGACTGACGCAGTCTGAGCAGGGATGCCATCACGAAAGCAAAACTTCAGCGCCTAGTCCAGTTGATCAACCGGCGCATGGCCCTGGAGGAGGAGGCAGAAGAGTGCGAAGCGCAGATTGAGCGTGCTTACATCTCCACTGCACAGAAGCTCTTCAATGCGATCGAGCGCCGCCGACTTGCAGCAGACCCAGAGGTGGAGTAATGTTGAGCGCTGTCCGAGAATCTCAATGCGGTCCCAAGAATTCAACCCTTTGTTCGGGATAGAAAAGTGGTGCCCGACGCCTCGGACGACGGTGCGCAATCAACATGTCAACACACGTTGAAATTTCTGCGATGAGGGCTGCGATGGGCTTCGCCTGTAGATTCGCTCGCTTATGAAAGTCGGAGACGACTTATTGCGCAAAAGAATCAACTCCCATTATTCGACTCCTTTTATTCGAGGCTTTGGTAAGCAGTAGCCTCGCAAACACCAACTACTACACAGGCAGAGCTTTCATGCGCACTCGACGCGGCAATCAGTATCGACCATCACCGAGGTCGGACTGTCGATCTTAGGGACGCAATATGCGCTCGTGCAACGCCAGTCATGTTATCGTTGCCTGGATCATCCTGGCTTGGTTGCTAGACAGTCGCCTGCCGCGGCTGTGACCCTGGGACGCATGCGTAGATGCTGCTAGTCCAGAAAGCAGTGTGTTCGCCTTGAGGTAGATGATAACTCAAGCCTGAAAATAGAGTAAGCAGGCAGACAAGCTTTAACAGCAGCCCTCAGTGCTTGTTCAGTGGAGCGGCATACCAGCTGGCGACATCATTGGTCCGCTCTGCTGAACCGGAGGAGGCGGACGATGGAACACTAGAACATGAGGAACACTTGGTCAGCCAAAACTTCTCTGCAGCGGCCGCTAATCGCTGAACTTACTTTGTACCAGTCGTCTCCCAACGCTTGGTTCCAGTTCTGTTCCGTCTCTCGCGATCTTAACCTCGCGATTGGCGTTCCAGGGGTTCCGCAGGCCTCGTGTCCTGAAGAATGGGAGACGGGAGGTCGAAATCCACTCAATCCGGAATTGGCGACCTGTTGAGTGTCAGTCATGCTTCACAGTCCAAATCAAGTACACCAACCCCAGTTCTGACCATCTGCCGCGTCTGGTCTTTCCTTCTGTGGAGATTCAGCGTCATCGTCTGACATCTCTGCTTCCCAGAAGATGGTCCCACGTGCTGAGTCGTCAATGATTCGGCCTCTCGGTGCAGTCTCTGTAGCTGCGGTTGGTATAGACTGCGGAATGCCAGTCGACTTTGCTTCCTCTGTCTCCACTGATGGACCTAGATGCACCGGCTCTCCTGAGATGGCAGATGCCATGCGCGCATAGCCAAAGTATTCTCCCGACTTATTTGCAGAGAAAACGAGGTAGACGCTATCCGCTTCCTCGTACGCCCGGTTGAGTGTTTCTTCATTGTGGGACTGTGTAGCCCAGATCCCGTTCTTTACACTGGCTTCGAGGTCCTGGACCGTCAGACTCTTGACAACAAAAAACTTTTCCGGCACCTTTGGCTTTAGCTCAGCCGGTTCTTCATTGACTGCTTGTTCGCTTATCTCCGACTCGACTTTCTGCTCCGATCGAGTAAGGCCCACAATTACAGGATCGGATGTAGTCTGGGCCGCGGTGCTCTGGCTGAAGCTATCGGGTAAAGCAGCCGCAGGTGGTGCTTGCTGGGGCGAGTCCGTGGCCGTCGGCGAATTCAGGCTAGTTGTTGACCCAGTTGTTGACCCACGCCGGAGACGACATACCAGCCTCACACCATGGAAGCGAGAATCATGAAATCGGTTCATTGCTGCCACACAAGCTGCCTCGGAACGGTAGTTGACGAAGGCACAATTGCTCTTGGAAATCAAGAAGAGGCTCTCAATGTCTTTGGTCGCGTCTCGCGAAAAGTGGTCCTTGAGGTCCGTTACAGTTGCTGCTGGAGGTAAATTGCCGACCCATAATGCATGAGACGAGCGTCGCGGTTTCTGAGAAGAGTCAATCATTCAATACCACTGTCTGCTAGGTCGCTCGATGGGACCGTATCTGCTGCGATACATACTCTTGGTGGTCCACGCGGATATGATGGCACAGGCGCGGACTCGGGTGCACGCCGGGTGCACGCGTCTGACAGGAGTCAGCTCTTGCTGATCACACGAGGACGTCATCAGCTCACTCATTTCGTGCATCGGCGGATTTCCGAACATTGGCTGAGGTCCAAATTTCGGGTCAATTGGTGAGAATTGGGGTGCGCTGTACCCATACGTGTTGATATGTGCGTACGGCGGAGGTGGCTGCGTCGGTAGGTGCTGTGGTCGTTGCCCAACCATAGGTTGCATCTGTCCGGGGTACTGGCCTGCAAAGTATTGTTGTGGCTGTAGCCGAAGGTCTACACCATCAGCTTGGGATGCGTGGTGAGGCCTGCTGTACCGAGCAGCGCTGTGCATTGGATAGACTGTTCCGGGTGAAAGAATATGGCCATCATTATCGTACCAATGTCGATCTAACCCTCTGGTTTGCAGCGGCGATGGCAGAGAGTGGGCCATGGAAGCCATGTCAAAGGCTGCTGGTGCATATCTGCCAGCTTCAGATGATCCTAGGATTTGTGGCTGCATCAAATGTTCTAATTGAGATTGGAAAGGGCTGTCGCTGGTCAGTGATCATTCACAGCAAGCAGCGCCACCAGTCTTACGCTTGAGTAGCTTTTGGTTCTGGGGAAGTGCGTTGCGTCTTGGGGCCGTCTTGATCCACAGCTTTGCCGTGGTCTGCTGTGTCGAGGTCGCCCATATTTCAGGGAAGAGCCGGTGTGGGCAAGTAGCTCGAGGCGAAGCGAAAGAGAGTCACGTCGTGGGAGACCCGACTTCTTGAAATGACTCCCTAGATCTGGGGATGATGTACCCAACGGGCAGTCGCTAATGCGGGCTGCCGTGCGAACCTGTTATCAACATTCGGGGACCCATAGCATCAGCCTGTAGGGCAGCTTGAGATCTCTGGAAAAGAAATTACATAACTCGACCCCGGCGTCTCCAGACGAAGTGAAGCGCGAGGAGACTACTTGCTGATGCTGTTCGGCATCATCGACGTCGAGCTGTGAACGCTTAGCCCGCCCTCAAGATCGCCTTCCCTGCTGCCGAACATCACTCGAACGCGGTGTCACTTTTATTTTCGCCTGAGCAATGAGTGAGATCAGATCAAATTGGGTCATGCGTGCCCAATTGCATCGCGCCGGTGCTACGGATTGAGACACGTCTATTATTGCGGGAGCTCTGCCGGGGGAAGCGTCTGCATTGCAGAAGCCTTCACTACTACTCCTTGGGCGAGAAAGCGGTTAGGTGGCTAGTAGAGCCTTGCATGGTGTGGCCCACGGCGATGCATGCGGCGACGATAAGCTTGGTACTGGCGACGGTCAACTCTCGTGCCCACTCCGACCAATCTACGCCTGCAGCCTCCAACGAAGTGCCGATCAACTACTGACAGTCCACGAAGCAAGCTCACCACCATGACCGCGGAGCCACTTCCACGCCAGCATACATGTATTGAAGCAGCACGGTCAGGGTATACGCAGTAGTGCAAGAACGAGATTGAAGCAGGGCATCGATCGGGTTGAGCATAGTAGGTACTGAAGCCTTGAAATTGTCGTCATCACAGGGAGAAATGAACGACTTCGAGTACTAACCAGCTATGATATATGCCGAAGGTGGGGAATCTTATAGCGCAGCGGAGCAGGCGGCATGCTCTCCGTGACCGTGGCGGAGGCAACTAGGCGACCCCGGCGCCTCACTATTGCATTGATACAGTAATAGTAGTAGTCGTACGGGTAGGGTAATAATGAGGAGCCTGAGAGATTGACAAGGGGCTTCCAACGCTTGCCTCTTGGCACGGGCCAAGTGCAATTCAACTCTTCTGGAAGGCATACATTGTTTCTTTCGGCTGTCAACTCCCGCAACTAAGTCTGCCTCTCTTGAGTATCCAGCTGACATGGCATGAATCTAGGCTGTCACATTCTACCCACGTCGCAGTCTGTGGGCGTACTGGACGATCGAAGCCTTGGATGACTCTCTTATTACACAATCTCAAAGCTGGTGTGAGGGAACGATGCCTCGTCGTCGCGCTGGAACGACGTGACAAATCACTGCGTGAACAATTGAGTTCGGTTCAGCCGCCGCGAATCTGCTTGTATGCATCATCATTGTATGCGATGTCGATAGTACAAAGCAGCCATCATGGAACAGCTTAAGCGACGGGTCATACTGTCGCACAACATATTCGCGGCGTCGGGCACTCACATCGAGACTCGACATCGCCTACAAGCTCGAAGATGACGACAGACGAGGGCGGCGTGACGGCCGTGACCCCGTTCCACACGATGCCGCTCTCTGATTGGCTCACCGGGGATCCACGTCTGGGATATCCCAAGAACACCGACATGCAAAGGCGCAGCGATCCGCACAACCTTAAAATTGCAATCTCCTTCGCGCGTGTACGAACAGCTATACACTATCAGGCGTCTATCTTGCAGAGTGATGGCGGCTCAATGAAATGCGTCCTGACCCATTCCTCGTGGGGTTCAAGGAATGGTGCAGTGGTCGAAGATCGCTTAGTTCATCAGGTCGTCTGGAAGACTGCACTGGCATCATCAATCAATTGTGCGAGACGAACCAGGCAATATCAGGCCGATCATCTCTGGGGTCCGCCATAGAAAGGGCCCATTTTGCCGACCATTATCGCTGGCAGACCAGACTTCAAACCGATGATTTTAACGGCCAAGACGGAAGTACTTTGATGTAGCGCTCGATTGACACCCGAGGACAACATCGACCGATGTTGTAAGAAGAGTCCGGCCTGTGCGCAGATGGCTGTGCAAAAGTTGTGCTTGCCGGGAAGCGCCTGTGACTTCGTGCCAGGTGGGCGAGGAGTCAATACAGACTCGACGAGAGTATGCGACTCGTCGCTCGGCAGCCAGATTCTGGAAGGAAGTGTATCTGGCGCAACAATGTCTCACACGTGCGCCATACATCGCACTCGTCATGGGACCCGACAGCCTGCGGATTCGGCCGGTGCATAGGTACTGTCTACACCTCGGAAGAGCAATATCTACGCCAAGATATCACCACCTTCAGGACCGTCCTGAGCCTTCTTCAACCTCTCCTCCGTCGTCTTAGCAATCCAAGGCATGCCTGTTTCCTCGAATGTCTTACCGACCGCCACCATTTCAGCGATCGCCTTGCTCGCCAACCAAACCACCGGCATCCCGTGCCCATTGAAGCCAGCCAAGACGAACTGTCCTTCCTTGGACGGCACCGTGCCGACATGAGGAAGAGAATCGTACGAGTAACCCATAATTCCCGTCCATATCTGTTCCACGCTTGCCCCCGAGTCTTCCCAGCCCCGGAAGGTCCGTTGCATGTAACCGTCGTAGAAGTTTTTCGAGGCTTCGATCAATGTTGAATCATCTGTGTTGTTGTACCAGGATTCACGGTCGGGCTTGAAATGATATTGATCGCCTCCCACGATGATCCCGCCATCCTCCCGTGGGATGAGATAGCTGAGGCTCGTATCCGGATCGCGGACAACGTACGAGTTGCTCAGATACGGGGCCGTCTGGCCTTCAGGGACTTGTATATGGCAGCAGATGCCTTGGAATTGTTCGTCAGTACAAGTCAATCTTCCTCGATAGTTCCTCGTGATTTTGCTTACCTTTACAGGGAACAATGGATTTCGAATATTCTGGTAGGAGGCTCGAGATGAAGGCGTTCGAAGCATGCACGACCTTCGAAGCCCGGATCGAGCCTCGAGGGGTTTCGATGGTCCATGTAGCATCTTCGTTTGCCCTTATGCCAATCGCTGGGGTGTGGGCCTGCAGGTTGACATTGCCCGTGGCAATGGCTCGCTGAAGCAAACCGCTGATGAGTTTGTAGGGCCACAATGTGGCAGCGGTATACGTTGCCATCGCTTTGGCGTCTTTAACTCCAGAGATTGCCGCCGCGCGAGGGCCGAAGACGAAATGCACGTCTTCAAGGTATGGAAAGTCGTAGGACTTCATCAGGTCCCATGTCGCCTTGATTTCCTTCGCAGCTACGTCTCATGTCAGTGACAATTCTCGAATCGATGAGCAGTGACAGTTGACGTACCTTCCTCATTACACCAACAGTCAGTACTCCTAGTTAAGGTGAAGTTACAGTCGATGTCCTCGTCTTCAATCAACTTCTTGATGGCTTGAACGTGAGCAATCTCATACTCAGCCCACTGCTTGCCGGCTTCAGTGCCATACCTGTCGACGTAGGTCGGGATGTGGCCATACAAATCGGGACGAAGATGCCCACCATTGCGGAAGGTCGCGCCTGAGCACACCTCCCTAGCTTCGAGGACGACGATGGAGTTGGGAGGCCGTGGTGACTTGGCAAGGTCTAACAGGAATAGGCAGAATATTTAGTCAAGATTCCACGGATGTTTCTTCTGCTTTTCTTACTATAGCTCACGCTAGCACCTGCATATCCAGATCCAATGATTACCACATCCGCTTCTGTTGGTAAGTCTGGAGTGGTTCGGTGGTCCGCAAGATTGTGTAGCTTGGTGTGCCAGAAGGGCCTTGTGGAGTTGGGCACAGGCAGTCTGAGATTGGAAGCGGTCCCATTCATGCCACCCACGACGTGTTTGCCGTTGATCCCTCCGCTGTCAGCCATAGTTGAAGGTTGTGTGAGCGTTTGACTGCTACACGAGGGAAGGCATCTTTTGAGGTCGCCCGTCCCATGCTGCCCTAGAATCGCCCGTGAACAGCCACCACATCAGACAAGGGTCTGACCATGTTGACGTGTCCGCAATTGGGGCTCGCCCGGGCGGAAACCAGGCAACCAGGACAGAATAGGGGCGTGTCTGTACAATATGCACGGGCCGTTAGTCTGCGCTCTGGAACGCGACCCTACATCTACAGTATCTAGTCGGTCCACGACTCAGCAGCAGGCGACCTCTCCCACATCCATGGCGACGCTCAGGTGACCCCCGAGGTAGCAGAGGCTCGTTGCCCGAGCCGCTGCCTATCGTGATCCTCGACTTGACGCGCAGGAGTTCGGCCAGGGCGACGCCACTGCCGCTGCTTTCACACGACAGATCATGGTCCGGATCGGGGCTTCGGTCCGCGATGAGGTGATTATCATCATTGTTGCTGTGGTGCTCACTGGTGTTGCGTGCTTGATTGCACACATGGTTAGTAGCACGCATCCCTGGACTCGCGTGCACCCTTATCTATCGACCTTGGGGCAGCCATGCTCGATAATCTGCAAATGGCAATCTGGACTTCTTGCGCCATCTGCGCCGCATCCTGAGGCATGCTCCGAAGCAGTCTGATCGTGCTGTGCGGAAGCGCTTTTTTCACGCAGACACTTGAGTCCTCATGCTGGCAGCGCTGCTGATGAAAGGCAAACGGACGATACGATCAGCACCCAAAAAAGTCAACCTGTCGTAGCGCAGAGAGCATGACGCCATGGACAAATGTCTCACGGGCTAAGTAGCAAGGTCCGTGGAGCCAAGAGGAGCCCTCGTTACTCATATCCAATAATGGGTTCGCCGCCAAAGCTCATCCTAGCATCTTGGAACGGTTCTAGGCGGATAAGAACACCCTTATCATGCATCCGACCTGCATGACCACCACACTGAAACACATAAAGATCGGGGTGATTGCGACCATCTCCAAGGAGTGAGCTTCTTTCGAACTCAACACCGCCCTTCGCTGCTCCCCACATCTCAGTATTCGCGACTGAACAAGATGGGCGATGTGTTCCGAGCGTACGATGGTGAGAAGGGCTACGACGGGCAGCACGCAGATGCGAAGCAAGACTATGGCCTCGATGTGGTCCCTGTCTACGACTCGGACGGCGAGGCAATCGAGTTCGACGAGAAGAAAGAGCTCAGGTCCGTCACGCTGGTACACCAGATCATCTACGAGGGGTATTAACGCGATCATAGACGAGGATTACAGCAGCGACACATTCAGATGATAGCCCTCGCTGGCACCATCGGGACCGGACTCTTCCTTAGCTCAGGCCGAGCTATTGTCAATGGCGGACCGCTGGGAGCTCTCTTGGGCTACTTTTTCGTTGGTGTCCTGGTCATTGCGCCTGTATTCAGTATCGCAGAGATGTCATCGTTGGTGCCACTTAGTGGTGGAGTCGTGAGGCATGCGGAATACTTCGTGGACCCTGCTCTGTCCTTTGCCACCGGGTGGAACACTGTCTACAGCTACATGATGTCTCTGCCTGCAGAGATTGTAGCAGCTGTAAGTGCTGGATATACTCTGTGTGCTCTAGCAATACACTGACAATGTCAGGCTGTCATCGTCGACTTCTGGAATGATTCAATCAGCAACGCTATCTGGATTACGATCTTTGGACTTCTACTCGTTGCCTCGAACGTGTTTCTCGTAAGGATATACGGCGAGTTGGAATTTGGCTTTTCCATGCTGAAGATCATGCTCGTCGTTGGCACCAATCTCATGGCTCTGGTGGTCGTCTGCGGCGGCGGTCCGAATCACGAGGCCTACGGCTTCAGATACTGGCGTAATCCAGGTCCCTTGGTCCAATACCTCGGCATCAAAGGCAGTCTGGGACGGTTTTTGGGCTTCTGGACAACTTTCAACAATGCGGTCTATGCCTACTCTGGTGTCGAGAACATCTCTATGTATGCAAACCTACGGGCAGGACCCTGTTGTGGCATCTTGATTGATACTGACCAAATTCCTCTCAGGGCGGCTGCCGAGACCAAATCGCCCCGTAGGAACATCCCGATTGCGGCAAAACGCATCTTCGTGAGAGTCGCGCTCTTTTACGTGGTCTCGATCTTCTTCGTAGGTCTGCTGGTGCCCAGTAACAACCCTGACTTGCTGTCCGGTACTGGTAGCGGCACTGCTGCGGCATCGCCTTTCGTCATAGCCGCACGCGGTGCAGGAATTAAGATCGTCCCTAGCATCATCAACGCTGTGGTGTTGACCTCTGCTTGGTCCGCCGGTAACTCGGGCCTCCTCAACGGATCAAGGACACTATTCGGTTTGGCCAAAGAAGGTCGTGCACCGGCTATCTTCGCCCGAGTCAGCCGTTTCGGTATCCCATACATTGCAGTCGTCTTCCTGGCGCTGTTTATCTGTCTTGGCTACATGTCGCTCTCGAATGGTGCAGCTAAGGTCTTTGGCTGGCTGCAGGACCTAGTCTCTGTCGCTGCGCTTATTAATTGGAGCATCATTTGCTTGACATACCTACGGTTCTACTACGCCATGGAGAAGCAGGCCATCTCTCGTGACCGATTGCCATGGAAGGCGCCCTTCCAGCCCTACGCAGCATGGGTTGGACTCGTGTTTTTCATACTCTTACTCCTAACAGGCGGTTTCAAGGTTTTCATCCACAAACAGTGAGTTAGACTCGTCTAGACACCCCAATTGACCACGCAGACTGACACTCTCGCAGATGGGACACCGAAACCTTCGTTTCTTCTTACGTCAACATTCCGATCATTTTTGCGCTCTATTTTGGCTGGAAACTTGTCAAGAGGAGCAAGATCGTGCCGTTGGACCAGGTGCCTGTGATGAAGTACATCGAGATACATGAGCGAAACCCTGAGCCTGTACCTGCGCCAGTGACCGGCTGGAGGAGGTTTAACATCTTGTGGTCGTAGAGATGCTCGAGACGATTAGATACGCAACCCATAACGACAGTCGAAGGAGCTAGTGGGGCTGATGCAGCATAAACTAGATGAGATCAGTGGTACTATCAACCGTTGGACTTGTTGATAACGGTCGACTGCATAATACTAGCGTCAACTTGGAACGAAACTGCTCCCTGCTTGATCAACCTGTGTACTGCGCATATCAGCGGCTGATGATGTGTTGACAGCGTGACGGGAGAATCATGAGATCTCGATGTGAATACGATGCAATGTTCACGAGCTACCACAACCATTCCGCTGTGTCCATCTTGCTCGGAACAGAAGATCCATCCCGATTGCGGATTTGGCCGGCTCGCCTATACTCCGGAAGACCCGGCGTCCTCGAAACATATAAATACTGGCCTGATGCCCATGTCTAGCTCCGAGCAGGCTTCCAACAAATAGCTCCGCAGAACGCCACCCTACCCCAGCCCACCCGCCAAGCAGCCCATCATGCCGCCCAGAAAGCACATCGCCTTCGACGTCGTCGGCACTCTGGTCTCCTACCAAGCCTTCTTCGACAGCGTCGACGACATCATCGGCCCCCGCCTCAAGGACCACGGCATCACGGCCCAGATCTTCGCGCACGCCTGGATGCAAGATGCCGAGCTCGAATTCACCTTCCTGTCCATGGCGGAAGCCTACGTGCGCTACCTCGATGTCATGAGGGCGCAATTCTACCGCACGGCCTTCCAGGCGGGGATCCCGGAGCCCCGGGCTCTGGCTACGGAACCGGAGCGCGATGAGATGTTGGCGTCGTACAGTCGGCTGCGGCTTCGGCCGGGGGCCCGAGAGGCGATTGAGACGCTGAGGGCGGCGGGGGTCGAGGTGTGGTGTTTCACCTCGGGCGATAAGAAGAGGGTGAAGGGGTATTTTGACGCGGCTGGGTTCGAGATGCCAGAGGAGAGGGTGGTGAGCTGTGACTCTGAGAGGGTGAGTAAGCCGGCGTTGGCGGCGTATCGACCTGTGTTTGAGAGGTTTCCGAAGGAGGATGAGAAGTGGTTTGCCGCTGCGCACATGTGGGATGTCTCTGCTGCGAGGAGAGTGGGGTCAGTCTTGAGTACATGCTATCTGAAAGAATGACTTGGTGCTGACTTTGGCATGTAGCTTCAAAGGCGCATATTGCACGGTGTATGAAAAGGAGCCGAACACGCAGCTCTACGCGGGTGACATGGAGGTCATCGCCGATACGCTTGTGGAAATGGCAGAGAAAGTCATCGCGCACGTGTAGATACCGCGAGCATCAAAGCCCGAGGTTTGAATACAACACAACAAATCCCACTACATGTACCTGAATCGCGCTCAGATACTCCTACTCATCACAGAAATCGAAAACTCCTTACCTTCCTTGTACCGATCGCCCCGCTGCATGAGCGTGTACCCACACTTGGTGTAGAACTCGATCAGCTTCGTCTCGACATCGTACTTCGACTTCCCGCCATAGTCTTCATCCAGGATACAGGCAGGACTTAGGAGGACGGTGCCCCGAAACGCCATATCCTCCTTCAGCGTCGGCATGATCTCATGGAACATATCCAGCACGATCGCCCCGAACCCGCAGCCACGGAAACGCTCCCTGATGAGCAGGGTGTCGAGGTGCAGGAACCGGTCCGTCTTGAGGGCGTCGGCGAAAGGAGCCATCTTCGGCCGTCTCGCCCCGTTCGCGGTGTAGACTGCCTTCATCATCTCCCGCGTCTCGTTAGCCTCGATGCCTTCGACGTACTCACCTAGGAACTCTTGCTTGAAAGTCTTGGCCTCAGATTTGTTGATCAGAACGGCTTTGATGGTGCCAACATGGTTGCAGATACCCGACAGACGTCCCTTTTGGAACTTGTAGATGACGATGGTACCGTCTACACTGTAGCAGTCAGTGAAGCTTGGGTGAGCCCTCACATTGACACCGAGCGAGATTGAGCCCTTGCCGATGCTGCACTCAAAGGGACGCTTGAGATTGGAGTAGGTAATAACGCTAGTCATTGTGATTGTCCTGACTGCGTACCTGATCGGGAATGGTGTTGGAAAATGGCTGCAAAGGTCCGGCTCTGCAGTGTTGTTCGTGTGACTGATTTCCACAGTAGTCGAGTGCGCTTGGTATATAAGCCGCCATAACAATGCCTTGAGGTAACCACACAATGGACATGCCGCTTTGTGTGGGATGGCAAAGAGCTTTTCCTTTGTCGATCGAAGAAAACAAGGCCATAGCGAATACAATGTGTCCGGCGAAGGTATCTCATGACTCCGGCTTCAAGTCGTGAAGTGCTGGACGCGCGCCCAACTCAACACGTTCTCTCCTCCGGGTTCTCAGAACCTCGATATATCCCTTCCAAACACCCAATTCACGAACCAATAAACAGGTATCAGGATCCTGTTCCGCCAGCTGACAGACTTGGCCAGGTACGCGCCTCTCCAGATGAACCAAGCGACCCGCCCAGAGATATCGCCGGCGCCAGACGACTGCAGGATAGCATTCCAGTTCCCAACATAGGCCTAGCAGTAAATGCACGTCACGTCAGCCAGTGCCTCACCGCATCGACATCGCGAAGCATCAAAGCTTACCATAACACCCAGGTCCTTGTACGAGAATCCCTGACTGCCGTCCAGATCGCCTTTGTTCAACCGCTTCGCCAACCACGTAGCCTTCTGATTCGCAACCTGAGCAGTAGCCGGGTACATCGTGCCCTCCTCGATGGCGCAGTCGCCTAGAGCGAACACATCATCTACGACTCGACCCTCCGTGCCAGGCCTCTTGGCCTGCAACCGCCCATTCGTCAGCAGAGACCCGCTCTTCTCATGCTTCTTGACTCGACCGTCCAACGCCTTCTCCACGAACGGGTTGGCCATGAGGCCCGTGGACCACACCACCAGACCGCAGCCGACTTCGCCTTCCTCTTCGGTATCGAGCGTGTAGATGGTCTCGCTATCTTTGACACCGCCCTCCTTCTCGACCTCCCCAGGGGCCCCCGGACGAAGCGATTTGACGTGATGCGAAGTCTTGATCACGATGCCTTCTCGCCGAAACGTCTGCATGGCATAATCCGCGAGCTTCTCATCGAACATACTCAAGACCTTCGGCGCGACGTCGTAGACGGTGATCTTGAAGTACTTGACCAGCTCGGGGTAGAACTTCGACATATCCTCCCGCACGATATCATGCGCTTCGGCGGCCCATTCTATCCCTGTCGGACCGCCACCGACCACAGCAAAGTTCAACAGCCGTCTCTTCACTGCCTCCGTCGTCGTCGGTAACGCCGCACTCTCGAAACAAGACAGCATTCGATTCCGTATCCTCCTCGCATCTCCCACATCCTTAAGGAAATACGCGTGCTCTTTGACCCCAGGTGTGCCAAACGTCTGCGCATAACACCCCACGGCAATGACCAACTTATCATACCTCATGGCAAACACCTTGCCCTTGGCCTTCTGCTCCTCAAACTCGCTCCGCGCACGACCCTCATGCCTGTCCGCGACCAACGCCCGACCTTGGAGCGGATCCTCCACCGCCTCCTCAACCCGCAGCACCTTGTGCTCGAAATCGACCGCATCGCCCCAGCCCTGGAAGAAGGCCGCCGTCGCGTTCCTCCTCCGGACCGGTTCAAGCGCCGTGCGGAATTCCAGGGTGCCGACAGATGTCGAGGCCAGCAGCGGCGTGAAGACGAAGTAGGATCGCGGACTGACGATGACCGGTTGGAACTTGCGAGAGTCGAGGTCACGCGCCAGCGTGTACCCAGCCCATCCAGAGCCCAAGACGACCACCCTCTCGCGTCCATCGCGAGCTTCGTCCAATTCTTGGATTGTGATATGGCGTTTTTGCTGACCGAGGATGCTTGGGCGCGCTCTAGCCAATACCGTCCGGGACGCGAGAGACATTGCCAAGGACGAGCAACGGCACGAAACTATGCACAAACTTCCTCATGGTAAGCGTGTATCAATCGCGTCGGCAGGTCATTCATGTTTTCGTCCTCGATGTCGAGGTTATGATGTCAGACCAACAACATTGAGGCGCAGGTCCCGGCCGTTAGATGAACAGTGGGGGTCTTCCTAACATGCAAATTCACGTGGCAGAGACTGAGCAGTCATCAAAGGAAGAATTCAGCCCTCGTGCGAGGTGTTGTGCTGTCTTCGACCTCAAAAATTATAGTACACACTATCCTCCCAGACCCAAAGTCGTCCGCACACCAGCCCCAGCCCCAAACCCTTTCTGATCACATCTCCACACAGACCGTGTATCGAAGGACCGACACTGCCTGAGTGCGACCGCCTCAGATCCAGACCCACAGCAGAGCTATGCTTCGCCCCCATCAATAAGTCTATCCAGCTCTTGTATTCATCATGCGTGTTTCTCCCTCCTGATGAGCGCCCTGCCATTTCGTATGTCCCCCCCCGCCAAAAAAAGAATCAAGCTTGTCCCAATGATAAATCGCGCTTGCTTTTTGCATGCTATTCGCTTGCTCGCTCAGTCGCTGTGCAGAAAGGATGGAACGACGTTAGAAAATGATGTGTCATAGCAATACATATGGAATATCCCGAAGTGTGTCGTGTGAATGTGCCAGGCCCGTTAGATGGTAGGCGGTGAGGCCGCAGAGGCACCTCTAGCAAGTGCTTGGAGCCCTTCAATTCTGGCTCAGAATGACAAAGTGCTGCTCCCAGATCCACCCGAGTGTATGGGTAGCATCGTCCTGATTCTTTGCCAGCCATAGCTCGCCCTTCTGCGCGATAACATCAAACACTTCACCCTGCACGTAGGTGAGGTAGGGGTAGCCAGCCTCTTTACGTGTCTTGTCGATGCTGAACTCAAACAGACTTGCGCATACAAACATAGTCTGGGGATCTTCTGCAATAGCGTTCGGCGTCGTCGGTCTGAGCGAAGGCGACGAATCTGGTGGCATGGCTGAGTTAAAGATGCTCGAGCCGCGGCCTGACAGACGGCCGCCGTGATCTGGTAGCGCAGTAAAGTGGGTCTGCTGAGATGCAGGCCGAGGGCTCCTGGTGGTGTCCACGCTTGGCCTGACTCCAGAAAAGGATGTGGCTTGCGTTGAGGGAGCATTTGCGGTAGCTGGTCTGCTCGCGGAGATGGACGAAGTCGGCGTCGTAGAGGTTGAGTATTGGCGGTTGCTCGACTCCCTGGACTGCAACGTGGGCGCGACCATGCTAGATAGCGCCGAATTCGATCGGATACGTCCTTCGTGTGGTCTTGAAGAGGAACTCAAGCCATCATAGCCGTAGCCGCTGCTAGGACGTCTGCGCTGATTAGGCACAAACGGTGACTGCTCACTGCCCACGGACATTGTTCGCTTGTCATTTGTGGACGGTTGCTTGAGAGAAGAGTTCTCTGAGTTGTCCACCAAAGTACTCGTAGGAGACAGGAAGTTGGCGCTATCCGCTAGCAACGCTCCATTGCATATTGACAGCCCAACGAGCTTGTTCTTGACGGCGCTGAAGTCTGATTGAAATGCCGGCTCAATCTGCTGGATGCTTGTTGGCATAGCACGGTCCTCCAGGACTGGCCGCAGCTTCCTTTCCCACATATTATACCATTTCTGCTGAATTTCCAGGAAGCAGTTGAGGCAGGCTTGGACCAAGTGTGCCGTGAGTGTATACAGTTGGGGCAATTCGATCTTGAGTTGTTCGTTGAGCGCCTCGTACATCTCCGACGCTTCCAGTGTCTTCTTGTCTGGCCTCTCGCCCCGCTTCTCAATCGACTTGCACTTTGCATAATCTACAATCCGCTTTTTGCGCTTGTTGATTGCGTTTTGCGGACCCTCGTGGAGCTTGATGCAGGTGACCATGGGCTGGATCACGCGCTTTTGTACGGCTGCCTTGTGCTCCGGGTAAGCGACGTTGGCCACCTCCACGATGCATTGGGAGTAATTCCGCCACTTTTTCTCAACCTCAGGTAACGAGCCTGTCATCACGTCCGTGAAATGCTCAAAAGCGCTGGCGCAGTTGACAATCTGGTCCATCGTCTTGTCAATGCGATGCAGATAGTCCTGCACATCGCGCATGCAGATCTGCAACCGAATGAAGTGGCCACCGAATTTGTGAGACAGCTCGTCGAACTCCACGTCCTGAAATGCCTCTGCAATGCCAACCCGCTCCTTGAGCTTTTCCGTCCTTCGTCCAAAAGCCTTAGCAAGACCAGTCCGAAACTCCTCTTTACTTTTTCGGTTGATGATCTGATCAACGATATCGGCCCTCTTCTTAGCCTCGTTAATGCGTGTCAGCATGCCGATAGAGTCCTTGGCAGCAGCCTTGAGCGCTTCGTGATCCGGATGCGAACTCGGCGTCGTCTCGAGCAGCTGTTGCAGAAGCATCGGGTATTTTGATACACGCTGAGTGGGTTTGACGAGCAAGGAGTCCAGATCCCACGCCGAAGTGATGTCGCTAGCATTGTTGTGACACTCATCTAGCCAGCACTTCACCGTTGACATACTCTTCAACGCCGAGAGCCGTTGGTTAGCAGCATCGTGGTTCTTGAGGTAAGCACCGTACACTTGATCCATGCGTTGGAGATTGGCCAAGAAGCACGAACCGACCGAAGTGATCCTATCCTTCCCCTCGTCAACAGGGTCGGTACTCATGCTGGTCTGTCCAGTCCCATCGCTCTGAGTGGTGGAATAGCTGCCACGCTTGTTGCCCCAGCGTATGCCTTTCGGCGGCACGTAGACAGTGGCCACCGCTCTCCGCAGCTCGTCGTAGAAATGGATAGAGAACCGCTCAATCTCATCGCAATTGCCGAAAAGCGTTTTCCTGTCCTCTGCAGAGAGCAGATCCGCCGCAGTAGCCTTGTAGATGTCCTCGATGATCTTGAGATCCTGGTGGTACGTGTTCTCTGTGTCAACAAGCTCCTTGATGATATGTCGGCGCTTCATCAAACGCTTCTGATCAGGATTAGAAGTCACCGCCTTCGCCAGCCTCGCCTGCCCGTCATTGCTATTGTCCACTGAGCTGTGTCGAGTGGAACCAGCAAATGATGACATGGACTGACCGCCAGGGAGCGACGACGACCCATGTGCTTGCTGGCTGTCCATCGAAGGTCGTGATGATCCAGATGGTCCCCACAAAGTTTTCCGTACACGCGGGGACAGCTCAGTTGAGTCGCGTTCCGAACAAGAAGCCTCTGATAGTCCAGGCGGCAGACGTGGGTCCGTCAATGGCGAAGGGACCGGAGGAGGCGCATGACCAGGTGCAGGCGGCGCGTACGTCGGCGAACTTGAATCGTCTTTCGGCGTGGTATCGAAAAGATCACGAGCGCTATCATGCGCATTGTTGACGGTAGAGATGCGAAGGCCACCCAGCATGTTCGGAGGGAAGGTTGCAATGGGAGACTCAGTGCTTGAATGTGGAGTGTAGCCGTCATCTTTGGGAGGCGGCGTTGGTCGGTCGTCATCAGCATCCTGTTCGGCACCAAACGTACTATTTCCACCATGCTGCTGCCTCACCCAATCTTCGTCAGCCTTCCGGATCTTGGCGGCAAAATCTTCTTCCTCCTCCGGCGTGTTGTCGTAGCTCGCATCACTACTATATACGACAGCTGTGCCAATCGCCATCTCGGCGTCCGAGGGAGTGTCAGGAGTCACGGAAGGTAGCTCATATTGAGAAGGCATCAACACTTCAGCGATCTGTTCGACTTGTTGGTTTTCCACAGGCTGCGGGTTCAGCATGCTGTCCAACAGGCTCTGAACCATCAGTGCGTCGGAGCCGCCATTGGCGGATATCCTTTGCAAGTCGACGCTATGATGCTGATGCAGGTACTTCAGCATTTCCGGAGCGATTACGCCGGTACTTTGATACTGGTCAATCGCCTGAGCAATGAGAGGGTCGCCCTCGATTGAGCCATCTCCATCGCGAGAGACATATTCGAACGTGTCTTGGCTTGCCGACACCTTCAACGTGTCCCCTCTCGGTTCCTGCTTCCTGGGAGTGTCCTGCAGCGATTGTTCTTCAAATTGCCCTTCGACGGGAGATTCGGTGAACCCATTAGCAATGAATGCGTGCTGATTGTAACCCTGAGCATGTTGCACAGTGGCAGAATCAAAGTCGCTGCCCACAGAAACATGACGAAATTCCTGCTCGACAGGCTTTGACCAAGGTTTGTGTTCACCGGCGACTGTCGGATCATCATCCAGCATAATCCTTATCGAGCCTTGATTACCAAGAGTTCGATTGAGGCCCCATCTATCTTCAAGATCGCTAGGGCTATCTTCTGCAGATGGGCTGTCTTCAGCGAATTCAGTCCCTGCTCTGCTCGCTGAAGAGTCGCTACGGGTGCGCATGCGAATGACATTGTCAAGCAGACTTGGATCCTGCACTTCTGCTTCCTCCGATGGAACGGCTCCTTCGACAGGCGGCGGCGACTCAGCTCGCGCAGACTGGGGCTGGTATGTTGCAGAAGAAAGCAGCGCAAGTGACTGATCTTTGGGTGCCTCAAACTCTGCCACTGCCTCTGGTGTAGACTTGGGCGACGGTGCGAGATCTTTGTCGGTGTCACGTGCAGCATATCCCAGTACTGGACTTTCTTCAACCTCAAACTCAGTTGCTGCTGTCATCGGCTCCGGCTCCTGCTTCCCGTGCGCATTGATGTGGGTCGTGTCCAGACTCAGTCCCCGGCCTCGAGCGCCCAGGGAAGCGGGTTGATCTCTCTCCATCTGGTCTGTTTCTCGGTTTATCTCGTCGGCCTGATTCCGGTCTGCGCCGTTGTCGTCGGATGTTTCAGCGCCTGGCCTGGTCTGCTCGGATTCGTCTTCTCGAATGACCTGCCTCAACCGAGATCCTGATCGCTCCCTTGACTGCTCCAGTGCTTTGGTCTCTTCAATGTTCTGGGATATCGCTTTCTGTATTCGTGCCCGACGCTCCGCAAAATCAACCTTCTGCAACTCCGGTATTCGACGCCTTGACCTCTCCTTCTGCGGATCGTAAGGCTTGCCTAACCACTGTTCACTCGGGCGTTTCGTATCCTTTGCTACCAACGCCGGATGCTGGAAACGCTCAGCAGCTCGTGCGCGGCTAGCGGATGTGGTCGCAGAACTGACAGGCTGCCGTGGCCGCGACGATCGCAAGGGCGGCGAGTTCTTAGGTAGTGGTGCCACGATCTTGGCCGACAGCGTCTTATTGTTTGACAGTGACATCGGAGGCGGTTGGTATCGACTCCTGGGTATCGAGCTCGAAGCGTTTTCCTTAGCGGCTGCGGTCTGGCGAGCTGGCGATCGCGAGAGGCGTGATCTGGGGCCACGACTGGACATCGCCGAGGCGGATCTCGAGTAAGGAGGCGAGGTTGTATTCGAAGCATCTGATTGTCGTCGCGAGCTGATCGGGATGCGCGATGTTGGTGAAGCTTTTCGCCATGTATACCTTGGGCCAGAGTCGGGTGGAGTTGGATAGAGATGCGGGATGTTCTGCGAGAGCAGGGTGGGCAAACCACAAGTAGTTCCTGAAGTGAAAGCATCTACCTCACTTCGACTTCGCTTGTGATTGAGCGTCTTTGGCGGTGACAGCGTTGATCTTGTGAAATCTTGATGTGATCGGCTTCTGCCGCGACCCAAAGCTACGCCACGAGCGCTTTGTCTCAGTGGGGCTGGCTCAAATGTAGGAAGTGGTCCATAAGTTGCGAGATGGAAGTTACCGTGCCAGCCGTCTGCCGTCAACTCCCCAAATAGAGGTCTTGCGCTGGCGTACGTCTGCTTTGCCGGCGTCTTCACGTTCCGGCCGCTGGCGGCGGCGGCGGCGGCGGCCAGATGTGGCTGACTCTTAGCGCTCGTGATTGTGGCATCGGAGGAGAATGAGCTGGCCGTGTGGAAAGGGATGGCGGACGGCTTTTCAGGCGACCTGGGCTGAGCAGGACGCCTCCTTTGGAGCCTTGTACTTCCTTGAGCTTCGCTCTTCCCCATTGGCCGTCGCGCTCTGTCCTGCGGCAGGCGTGTTGTATGGAGGACAGGTCCTCCAGTCGCCGCACCCTGATCTATCTTCTTCGCGAGATCCTTGACGTTGCCCGGCGCTCGGGACGGCAGCAGCACTGGGTTCGTGCGCGTGGAGTGTGACATTGTGGCCGGATTGCTGACCGACCTCATCTGCGGCTGCGCGGGCGACGGCGAGAATGACCTCCTCACTCCTGCCGCCACGCCGACACTTCCACTTCTCCCCGCGTTCGACGATAGACCAGGCAGCGGTGCGACCCGGTCGTCTGCTTGCGATATTGGTGCAAAGCTGAAGAACTCATGGGGGGTGGGGTCGAGCGGCGGCCCATCGAGGTTCGCGCCCAAGACTACCGGGGGTGACTGGGTGCGCTCCATGGCTGCTGGCCGATGTGCGCGGCAGAGACAGCAACACTGGTCATCGCATTCCCGACCCTCGCGCGGCAGCTATCGAGTGCCCGCCAATGGCGGCGAATGTGCGTCGTGTTTATTTCGGGAGTGGGTGACAGGGCGCGCGCGTGGTGTGGGCGTTCGATGGTGACGCAAAGGTGACCGCCAACCTCCGAGAACCCTAGGTAGGCGTCTATGAATGTGCAGGATGAGTTGATGTCGGTCCAGACGCCTGGCACTGGTCGGTGGTGGTGGTGGTGGTGGTTTGGGGGGGGGAGGAGGGGGGGGGGGGGTGTGTTGATGATGAGGTGAGTAGTCGATCTGGCGATTTGTTGATGGGATCGCCTTGACAAGTCTAGTTGATGACTTGACGGCGGCAGCAGCGACGTCTGTTGCACCAAAAAGCACAGGCCCGAGGAAACCTTGTTTTGCAAGCGTCTCTGCATGCACCACCACTCCCTCCATGTACCTGTAGGTCTGGCCGGCCCGACTGGATCTGCCTGAAACGACTGCGTGCGTCTGGTCAAACACACCGTGCAGCCTCAGGACAAGCCTGTTGACGGGAGTTCTGTGAGACTCATCATATGATAATAACTATACATGTACTCTCTACTACGGGATGGACCAGTCCGCTCCCCGAGATGGGAGATGGCCTCGGGCTCTAGCCTATGATGATGATGAGTCCCTAGTAGTGAGGAGTACCTGAAAAGTCTGGGCCGAACGGTCCCGACTCCCGCGTGCGGCGGCTGGGCTGGGCAGGCTCCTTCTCCGCCCTCGACAGGCCACCCTGGGACGGAAGGTCGAAGAAGCTGCTGTCCAACCACCAATTGCCTGGTTCCCTTTGCTCAGCCCCGTTCGCTGGGCTCGGGGCGGTGCGAAGTGCGTTACGAGCGCGTACTCGCGCCAACACACACAATGAGAAGATTCAATCATCATCCCAACACCCCGTGTCAAAGTGATCGGAATAACAAAAGTCATGCGCGGAGCATGGGCAGCGACAGATCTCATTAGGTGCCGTCGCTCCCGTAGATCACGTCCCGCGCTCTCGGTGGGGAAGATGAAGGCTGGACGGTTCGCAGAAGGCGGCCTCTGGGTGGATGGCGTACACACGTGCACATACCTCCTACAGAGTTATTGAGAACCATTGGTACACAGAGCAAGATGGAGCTCCAACCCTCTTGTCGGAGCATATGATGAGCTCTGGTGGGCATTGGGGAACTCCCAGGCGGAGGACAGCAATAGGCCCAACAACTGGACGTGCACCATCACGACAGGACTTCGCTGCTTCTACCATGGGCAGTGGAAAATGTGTCCCATCCACGTCCGTACAGGGACGACCTCATCAGCGGCAGCTTGACTGTTGACCGAAGCTTCCGGGAGTCAATGTCTTGATTTTTCAGGCTCCAACGGCCAAAAGGAAGCCTATTTCGAGTCAGGCGATGATAGAATGTTGCCTAACGCACCAGACATAAATCATGTTGTCCCCGTGTACCACGCGACTGAAACGAAACAATGGCAGCGGTGGGTATATATGCTGAACGAAAGCCCCTTCGCGCAATGTGACAGGAGGGAGGTCCCTACATGTACCTACTTCTCCATTCTTGTCAAGCCGCGAAAGACTCCGCATCGTTCACCGTTCGCCCGGCAAGTGTTCCGCCCGGCTAGCGAAATGTTAAGACCAGCAATGACCCATCGCTGTTGTTCTCTAACTTGGAGTACCCAACGCAGACGCTCATCAGTTCCCTACCCTGCGAGGACCTGGAAGCCAGCATACTCTGTCATGAGCCACATGATTGCGTAGTAGACGTAAAGTATGTACCTTGCAGGATGCGTGCATGTCCCTGCGGTGTACCTCCCAAAAGAGCAGTGAGAGTACAATGCGCCTCAATCCGATTGTTCGGTGTTCCTTGCTTCAGAGCGCGTCCCGATCAGAACATCGCCCAGAGGCTGTGAACTTGCAAAGCGAAGCAGCAATAATGGTAATTCCATTCATCACAGAGACCGCGCATGGATTCACTCGTATTCCTGCACTTTCACCACGCTGTGCCGGAAAGACTTCGTATAGGGCCATGCCGTTGTCTGATGTTTTCATGCATGCTTTTACAAGCACGGGCAATTTCTCATCGACATACTCGACCCGGGCTCGCAGCGATTTGATGAGCACTCTCCAATCCGTAAAGCAGGTACATGTATTGCCGGTCAGACCGCCCTCCAGTCGCTCGCCGCATGTCAGATGGCTTGGCAAGGGCAAGAAATAGCTCCACTTGCAAATCAAGCGACAGCAGTCTTGCCGTACTGAGATTGGCAATGTCGTGGCGAGCCCAGAATATCAGCAACTGTCTCATGGTCTTCTATTCATCTCCTAGGGTCGCTGTCTCGGTGGCAGCTGCCCGCGTTTGGCTGGGCTTTGAATGGCAGTACTCGTTCGTTATCCCAGAAGGAAGTGGAAGGAAGCTTCGGATGTCTTGGGTCAGCCACTGAGGACTGAACTGGACAATTACCTTATTCCAATCTCGTGGCTCGCGCAAGGGATCTCTTCACGTGCTACTGTGTTACGCTACCGACGACTCACAAGTTGGTGGAATTCTCTCATGTCTCAGCAATGCTGCCACCCTCCAATATGATGGCATGTGCCTGCGAATCCAGTGTCTTCGAGAAAGATGTCTGGAATTTGTAGTATGTCAAGCGGAGGAGGCAAGACGGAACGGTGATGCTTGAGCCGTCGGGTCCGACGAGAGATGTCCAGCCTTTGATCGTTGGGAGAAGGCGAAACCAATGGCCAACGAATGTGTCATTTGTGGTTTCTTCCCTCAGCTGGTTTCGCCAAACTTGCCATCCTGCACATGCGTGCCCGGACTGGCTCTTCGGAAGCTTGGCTATTGTTGAAACCAGACCGCTGCTGCCGTGCGCTGCACTCTGGAAGACTATTGAGAAGACGAAGCTGCTGTGCGACATCCTCTCCCCAGCTCCAGTTTGAGCAGGACTCTGGGTCCAATCCTCTCATTCCAGTCTCAATATGACAACGAAGTGCGTATTCAGTGCAGGCAGAGGATCAACAAAGCAAACGACCAGGATGTCATTAAAGGTTGATACGAGCATGACGTTGCCATGTCCAGGAAGAGCAGGCCTCGCGGGCGTTCACTAGTCAACATGCGCGCGAGCCTGATGCAGGTACATGTACGAAACGCATCCTGATCCACTCCACCAGACAGTCCAAACCACTAAAGATAGAAGTGTCTTCGCTGCCAAGGCCCCGATTTGGGGCGCGCTGGCCGCACATCCTTCAGCAGCTGAGAAGCGTTCGACGGAATGTGGACGCCCCCCCCCCCCAAGACACACACGCATTGGTACATGTCACGGCCCAGGAATAGACGCCTGACGGGAGAGGTACGTACCGTGCGGCTGCTCTGGGGAGAGACAAAGGATGTTGGATGCTATAGGCGGGTGGGTTGTTGCCGGGCGCTGCTTGCGGCCATGTGAAACCGAGACCCTGACGCTGCGTCCAAGCTTCAGGATCTGGCTCAAAGCTGTAAATGATAACTTGGAATATACATAGCTTCAGCTAACTGCCCTTCACACCCACACCCACACTACTTCTTATCACTGACCTTTCCGCGCGCATTCAAGTCATCGTCGTCGTCGTCGCCGTCGTCGTCGTCTCCCTCTTGCCATCCTGGAAGCATCAGCCTTTGTCAATCACCCGTTCGCCATTATCACCAGCCCATCTCTACCAGTCGGTACAGCTTTGCGTTAGCAGGCCGACAACTGCAGGCCACCTGCATTCTTTGACCAAGACCAGGCGCATCTCACTACCAACCTGACAACCACTCGCCAACACCGCTCAACATGTGTGGTATCTTCGGATACATCAACTACCTGGTCGAGAAGGATAGGAAGTACATACTCGACACTCTCGTCAACGGTAAGGCTGAACCGCCCTTTGACCGTTGTGGGCCTATTGTAGCACAAGGAAGTGCACTTGCCATGTGGGTCGGAGTCAGTGCTGATTGTGCTTGCGCGTGCAGGTCTGTCCCGTCTAGAGTACCGTGGCTACGACTCGGCGGGTCTTGCAATCGATGGCGACAAGCGGAACGAGGTCCTCGCCTTCAAAGAGGTGGGAAAGGTCGCCAAGCTGAAGGAGTTGATCGCGGCCGAGAAGCCAGACCTGACCAAGACCTTCGACAACCACGCCGGCATTGCACACACCCGGTGGGCCACCCACGGCCCCCCGTCGCGCGTCAACTGCCATCCGCACCGCTCTGACCTGAAGTGGGAGTTTGCCGTCGTGCACAATGGCATCATCACCAACTATAAAGAGCTGAAGGCGCTGCTGGAGACCAAGGGCTTCAAGTTTGAGACGGAGACGGACACCGAGGCCATTGCAAAGCTCGCCAAGTTTATCTTCGATGAGCATCCCACAATCGACTTCACCACACTCGCGAAGGCTGTCATCAAAGAGCTGTCCGGTGCTTTTGGGCTGCTGATGAAGAGCGTACACTTCCCCGGCGAGGTTGTGGCTGCTCGCAAGGGCTCACCGCTGGTAGTCGGTGTGAGGACGCAGAAGAAGATGAAGGTGGACTTCGTGGACGTGGAGATAGCCGAGAACGAGAATCTGCTCTCAGCCGAACTGGCAAACCAGAACACCGCCTTGAGGAAGAAGGCCGGAGGACTCGGCGCCAACCTCCTCGCGCCGCCAGACAAGTCACTCCTCCACCGCAGCCAGTCTCGCGCGTTCCTGTCGGACGATGGCATGCCGCAGCCTGCCGAGTTCTTCTTGTCCAGTGACCCAGCTGCCATTATTGAGCACACCAAGAAAGTCCTCTACCTCGAGGACGACGACATTGCGCACATTCACGAGGGCCAGCTGAACATCCATCGTCTCAGCAAGACCGATGGCACGAGTAACGTGCGCGCTATCCAGACGATCGAGATCGAGTTGCAGGAGATCATGAAAGGCGACTTCGACCACTTCATGCAGAAGGAGATCTTCGAGCAGCCCGAGTCGGTCGTAAACGCCATGCGTGGTCGTTTGAACGTGGAGGAGAAGACGGTGACGCTCGGTGGGCTGAGGCAGTACATCAGCACCATCAGGCGCTGCCGTCGTTTGATCTTCATCGCTTGTGGTACCTCCTACCACAGCTGTATGGCTGTCCGTGGTGCATTCGAGGAGCTGACTGACATCCCGATCTCGGTGGAGCTGGCGTCTGACTTCTTGGACCGTCAAGCACCTGTATTCCGTGACGACACTTGCGTCTTCGTCTCACAGTCTGGCGAGACAGCCGATTCGCTCATGGCTCTCCGCTACTGTCTGGAACGGGGGGCACTCACTGTCGGTATCGTCAATGTGGTCGGATCCAGCATCTCCTTGATGACGCACTGTGGTGTCCACATCAACGCTGGCCCAGAGATCGGTGTCGCCTCCACCAAGGCATACACTTCGCAATTCGTCTGCATGATCATGTTCGCCCTCAGTCTGAGCGAGGACAGGTCTAGCAAGCAACAAAGAAGATTGGAGATCATGGAAGGTCTTGGCAAGGTCTCGGAGCAGTTCAAGGAGATTCTGAAGATGGACAAGAGCATCAAGGAGCTCTGCACAAAGTTCAAGGACCAGAAGTCGCTGCTTCTGCTGGGCCGTGGCGCCCAGCACGCAACTGCTCTAGAAGGTCAGTCAATACGCCTCTTCTGACAATGATGGATGCTGATGTCTCGCTAGGTGCTCTCAAGATCAAAGAAATCTCGTATCTGCACTGCGAGGCCGTCATGTCGGGCGAGCTCAAGCACGGTGTCCTCGCGCTCGTGGACGAGAACCTACCCATCGTCATGATCCTGACCCGCGACGGCCTCTTCGCGAAATCGCTCAACGCATACCAGCAGGTCATCGCTCGCAAGGGTCGGCCGATCGTCATCTGCAACAAGGGGGACCAGGAGTTCCCAGGCGACAAGACGGACAAGATCGAAGTGCCGCACACCGTCGATGTGCTGCAAGGTCTGCTTAACGTGGTGCCACTGCAGTTGATGGCGTATTGGTTGGCGGTTGGCGAGGGGCTCAATGTGGACTTTCCGAGGAACTTGGCGAAGAGCGTGACGGTCGAGTAGGATGGGTACCAACGGCAGAGCATGGCACTAGACACAGCACGAGACGGCTGTTCCAGCAAAGCAAGACGACATGATGAGATTGGTGTTGGAAGGGCTGCACGATCGCTGCAGCGAGTACTATGTATTGCATACTCCGGCAATGGGCTGCGCGTGAGGATCATCTTGTCAGAAGGAGCGTATCAGAGAGGGGCGTATCAGGCGCCGGCAGGCATATAGGTTCCGGTGTACATCAGATCTTTTTTTTTTCACAGTACCAGAACGTGGTGGACAAGGAACCCCTACCCTGCTCTCTCCAAGCCCGTTGCCAGGCCAACACAAATGTCTTGCGGACGAACGGTGCTCTCGTTGAACATGTATCTCGCCTCGCAGCTCGGCATGAATGACCACACGACTGATTTCATAGGTCAGTCGATCTACCCGGTGTGTCTAGGTAATAAGGGTCTCCCTCCTCCTCATCAAGTAAATCTGGTCATCGGGCACACCCTCGTGCCGCATACAATCGAGAAGTCTTGCCCCACGCGCGCAACGCATGCACGCCATCAATGAGTATGCGCTGCCACTACGAATCCTCTCGATCGACACGGCGATCTACAACGCCCCCCGCTCTCGGTACTGTACTGTCCATCGCAAACCAGGATGTCCGATGACCAGCTGCCTGTTTTCGTAGAAGAGCAGGGGGATCCGACGACCTTGATTTCGTGAACTGTTTTTCCCTTTTCGGGGGGGGGGGGGGGGGGGGG